>APFE031546060.1:218743-229226 GCA_000404065.3 Pinus taeda | reverse complement strand
ATATATATATATATATTCAATGCAAGATTGTGAACTAAAAGTACACACTCGTGACATTGTTTCTCCACACACACACACACATAAATATATATGGAGATCATTGTAAGTTATTAACTTTGTGCACTTATTAGTGATCTATGTCTACGTGCTCTTTGATGAATAATATTTGAAATAGATCAAGTAATCACTATAGGTACCATCTCAAGTGGTTTTGGGATGGAGCATTATCCTCCCCACCTAGGTTCTATTTTTGTAAGTGACATTTTGGGATCATAATGAGTACATTTTTGTAATAGCTTTGAAATTTTTTGTTGAAATGGCCTTGTGCTCTAAATAATATAGGTTTCACCATGGGTACCATCCATGGAATGAGGGGAAGTACTTGGGGTTTTCCATGAGTGTAGTAACTTGGGAAAAGGAAGGTATTACCATGTGTTGTATAAAGAGGGTGATACAACTTCGTGCTAATACATAGATATTAAATAGAGCCAAATGAGTCATTGACTATCAACATATAGGTTAAATTGAGCAATTGCAAGTCATATAATTAAGGGAAATCAACATGTGTAATTATAAATTCATATATGATTGAGGGACGAGGTGGTCACTACATGTTGGTTTTAAGCTATCACAAGAAAACATGATGATGGATGTAGGAATCCACTATATAAAGAGGATAGTGCAATTTGGTGTTGCTACATATGATTTATAAAACACACAAGCAATTAATTGAAACCAACAATCAAGCAAACTAGAGTTGCGTTGTGGATACCAACCACCAATGCAATGAAATCTATTTTAGTGTTTTTGGTGTTGGGAGTAATTACCACCATAATGAAACAAGCAAATAGAAAACCACAATCACACAACAATTAAACACAATAGATAAGAAGATATCCCTTTAGAAAACTCGAAGAAAAAACTTCAACATCAAATGGCTATGTTTAGTGTTTATTTATTAGCGATTGCAAAATTGAAATGATTTTATGGTCATTTGGAACTTCATAGATTACATCCATAGGAATTTTATTTAGTTCTTCCATCCTTCTCTTCCAAATGCTAAAAAAATTATCCATATCGTACAGACATTTATAAGTGATATTGGCTTGTTAGGAGTTTAGTTGAAAAGCTCAACGTTCTTGTCTCTTTAGCGCCCAATTACAATGCTCTTCCTCTCCCTTTGTCTTTTGTTGGTAAGGTTCTAACCCAAGTTTCTTTTATTTGCATATTTTCGTTAATTTTTACCAATTAAAATGAAAGCGTGATATGTTGTAGGTGAGTGGTTGTTGGTTGGACTACCATTGAGTGTTGAGGTGTTATATTCTTTGTAGAAGTATTACAATCAACTAGAGTGCAATTGGTTCACTAAGATGAACCTGAATGGTCAAATCAGGGAGAATCAACTAGGTGAAGAATTGACATATGATTAGTTCAATTCAATGGTTGATGGTTGAGTCGAGAACAAGTGGATGATTGATTTTAGGACAAAAGTTAATAGATAAACCATTGTAAGTTGATATTTGATGTAGTAATTGAAATAAATCACAGTTGGGGATGCGTGTAGTTCACTGAGAATGGTGGTCATCTGTTATTTGATGGTGATTGACCATAGTCGAACTATGGAAGAAAAATCAGGAATCACAAGATTCCTAGGATCTTATCCAAGATTTAACCTTTTGAAAATAAGTTGGGTACTATGAAATAGGGTTTCTTGCGTAGGAATATGCTTATAAATATAACATCATCTAAGGCTAAGACAGGATGATGAAATTCGTTGATTAATAGTAGATCGAGTGATGTGTATGACCACATTGGTCTTGTCTAGTAAATTTAACGTCTTAAATTGCTCTACATAAATTATCAATCCGGGTATCGTAAATTGATGAAGTGTGGTGCACCATATGTGCTTAGTTAACCTTTTTTTTACTTCGTTGTTTTATAGTTTATGTTGTTTTTGGGGTTTTGTTCTTGTTGATCTCCTAAAGTGTCTAATGCAAATGGAAATTCTATTCTAAGGTCTTAAGAATACTTTTAAAGGTCAAGTATGGATTTATATTTCAAAACAAGGTTTATGTCCCTAATGGTAGCTTCCAAAACTTAGCACTTCAAAAGATCCCAAAACATGTTATTGATGAAATTAGCACTTAAACAAGAATGGAAATGTGTTGCTATTCAAATAAAATAAATGATGAACTACTGATCATGAAATCACTATCTCTGTTGTTTATCTAAATACAAGAATAAAATTTAAGCTATTGCACTCAACAAATCAAAAACTGCAAACTAATAAAAGTAAAATCAATTCACTTCATTCATAGTCTGATAGCTCGCCAAGTAGTCTAAGATATGGCTCTCGATATAACATCAATGATATGAGGAATTTGATATCTAATTGCAGAAAAATAAAGCTAAAATCAAATCACATCATTCATAGTCTGATAGCTCGCCAGGTAGTCTAAGTTATGGCTTTAGGAGATAATGTCAATGATATGAGGAATTTGATATCTAATTGCAGAAAAATAAAGCTAAAATCAAATCACATCATTCATAGTCTGATATCTCGCCAGGTAGTCTAAGCTATGGCTTTAGGAGATAACGTCAATGATATGATGAATTTGACATCTAAACTAACTAACAAAGCAAATGAATAAGACTGAGATCAAAGCATAACTGAAATTGAAAAGCTGAAAAAAAACAAAGTCAGCAAAGAGGCAAATCTCATGTCACTATTTGATGCAAAAACATGTAAAGAAAAACAAATCTACAATCAACCGGTTGAACACACTTACATGAATTAAAATTGCATGAATGGAAAATCTAATCTATCAAACTTGAAAACAATAAAATGACATACTTGAATGAAATCAAAGCAAAATTACAAAATAAAATCTACTCTACCTTACATTCTAATATGCTCCATGACATCTACTTCACATCTCCTTCCATGTTGAGAACATCAAAGCTTTATTCAAATTCTTAAAAATTACAAAGTACAACAAAGCTCTCTAAAGCTTTCCAAAGCCATCTCACAAGCTAACAAACTTAAGAACTAACAAGCTAAGACTAATAAGCTCTAAGCTAATAAGCTGAGACTAACAAATGAAGGAGAGAGATCTCCTATTTATACAAAAAGATGAGAATCCATCTCATTAATGAGAGTCCATGAATCTCTCCCTCTACCTCTAGAGTCCTAATCAAAATAGGAACTGATAAGACACATGTCTTCTTAGAGTTTCAATACAATTAGGAGATGTAACACATATCCTCATGATCCCATGATTCTCTCCACTCAAATTCGAATTTGGCCTTAGGGTGCCACATAAAGGTCTTCTAGAAGCCTCCTTTTGACCTACACATGTCAACAATCTCAACCCACTTGTTAGGTATAAGCATATGCACATTATTTTCTAATTTTTAACCACAAATTCACTTAAAAAGGCTAAGAATTAATAAAGTTTGGAAAAACATAAATGTGGCCCAATGATAATGAAAGTGGGATGAATGTAGTGACGTAGTAGTGAAATGGAGGTGATATAATGGACATAATAGTGAAAGTGTAATGGAAATGAATGTCATTTTCAAGTCCCAACAGGTCTTAGGTGTGGGCCAAGGTCAATAGTCATTATAATCTAATTGCATCTTCATTGAAGAATAGAAGGAGCAATGAAGCTAAAATTTGGTTATTTTTCTTGGTAAAGGGTTTCTAGTGTAAAATCTTTGTATACTATGCATATATTTATGTGTTTTTATGCTTTATTTTTCTTTTGTAAAGGATTAGGTAATTGAGTTTATAGTATGAAGTTGGTTGAATTGAGAAGTATGTCTCAGAACTTGGTGGAAAGTTCTATTTTATTGAACATCTGGTATCAGAGAAATTTTGGATGTAGGGTGATGTTTCATTTGCTAAAGGTGTGAGGATCTTGGATCTAGATTTGGAATCTTCAACATATTTTCAATAAACTTAGTTTCAATGGGATATTTAAAGCAATGTCGAAGTCTTTTAAATAAGAATGATTATTAGTACATGAATTGAGGTTGAGAAGTTTAATGGCAAAGATTTTGAGTTGTAGAAGCTTAAAATGAAAGGTATCTTTTTGGATCAGGAACAATGAACCATTGTGCATTCGGAAACACCTTTGACTTGTATTCTGATGGTGGCTTGTGAGAAACTTGAACAAGAAGAAAGTACCATTTCAATTCGTCTTGCAAATGTGGTGTTGTTGAATGCCTTAGGGGAAGACATTATCAAGAAAATATGGGAAAGGTTGGGAAACTTGTACTAGTTAAAATACTTGGTAAACAAGTTGTTTCTTCAAAAGTTGTACCTTTTAAGGATGAGAGAGGGTGACTTGGTAATAGAGCACCCAAATGAATTATATACTGATAAATAAACTATCATTTGTGGATATTACTATCACTAAGGAGGATAAATGTATCATTCCATTGAGTTATTTCCCACACTCATGGGATAGCTTAATCGTGTCTATTAGGAGTAACACGACCATGCCAATGATTGATGATGTGGTTGCATATATGCTATCAGAAGAGGTGAGGTGGAAAAACATGGAACGATTGACCAAGGATGCCTTTATTAGTGAGAGGTTGATTTATTGACAGAGGTAAAGGTAAATTATCTAAAAGGAGATACAAGTCAAAGATAAAATCTAAATATCTAGTTCATTCAATGAGAAGATGTTGGAAATGTGGTAAAGTAGGGCATTGTAAAATAATTGTGAGTTGAATTTTTCTAAGTAGAGTAAGGAATTCGATAAGATATATTCAATTAAAGGAATGACTTCTTTGGATGAAGGAGGGGATGTGTACTTACCTTTAACAAATACATAGTCAGATCACGGGGTATGGTTGATTGACTCAAGAGAATCCTATCATATGACACCTCACAAGAAATTATTTTGTGAATATGAGTATGAAGGAGGTGATTTCTACTCAGGGGATGACTTGACAACCAAGATTGTTATACAATGTCAAATTTAACTAGCGATGCTAAAATATCTGAGGACTAGCACATTGCTAGGTGTGCTACATGTTCCATGCTTGGCAAGAAATTTGATATCTATCAGTAGAATGGGTGATGTATCCTTATGCACACTTTATTTGAGAAGGATTCACGCAAGATGGCCTAGGGAGTTATGGTATTGATAAGAAAAGTTCAATTTGGAATAGATGTTGGGGCATGTTGACCCAAGTGGATGTAGTAATGCAATCATTTGTGGAACTATGGAGACAACCTATTTTCTAGTAGATGAGACCATGTTGTGGTATTAGAGGATGGGACATATTAGGGAGAAAGGTATTTATGCCATGAAAAGAAAAGGTATGGTTGAAGGCTTTCTTGACCACTCTTTGAAGGTCAATTTATGTGAACATTGTCTATGAGAAATAGAATTACGTTAGGTTCTAATTTGGCACTACAAGGTAAAAAGGGATAATTTAATTGATACATAGTGATGTGTTTGGGCCTATATTGATTCCATCACTAAGAGGAGAAATGTATTAAGTCTCCTTTATTCTCTAGGGTGCTATGGGTATATTTATTGAGAAAAAAATATATTGTTTTTAATAAATTCAAAGAGTTTAAACCTCTTGTAGTAAACTAGACAGATAGGAAGATCAAAGTGCTTGAATTGACAATGGAGGAGAATTATTATTAAAAAATTTGAACAATTTTTTTGACATGGTATAATAGGCTAAATGGAAACTCCCTACACACCTTAATAGAATGAAGTTGTTGAAAGTAGGAACATGATGTTGATGATAGAGTCAAGGAGTATGCTTAGTGGTGAAGGCATGGCATGAAAATTTTGGGTAGAAGTAGATAGTACTACATGTTATCTAGTAAATATATCTCCTTCAACAATGTTGGTTTGAAAGACTCCATATGAAGTATGGTTTTGTATAAAGCCATCACCCACAAATCTCATAGGTTTTGGATATGAAACTTGTGTCCATGTTCCTATTTAAAAGGTTAGGAATAAGATCAAGCATATTTTTATTGGGTACAAGGATGGAATGAAAGGATATAAGTTGTGGGATCCAATGAAAAGGAAGACAATTTATAGTCGAGATGTGATCTTCAGGGAAGTTAGGTATACTTCTAGTATTGAAGGTGTTCCAAAGGAGGGATCACAAAAGTTGGTTTTCGAATTGAAAAATGATGAGCATGATTTAGATGAGTCGATTGAATTAGATGAAGAGACAAAACAATATAGTTTACTCTTTAGGAGGTTTGGTTGAGTAAGGAAACAATTTGAAAGGTATAGTCCACCTAATTTTTGTTTTGATTTTTGTTTTATCCGCTATTAATAATGAACTCAGGTTGGCCAAGAAGATAGTCGACTTGATAGAGGGTAAACTTTTGACAAAATCCATGGTATAAGAAATGGAATGTTTGAATAAGAATTATACATGGGATTTAGTTGAGCCAACCAATGGAGGAAAACCCACCCTAAGAATTATACATGGGATATAGTTGAGCCAACCAATGGAGGAAAACCCACCATTTACAAGTGGTAGTTCAAGAAAAAATTGAATGCAATGGTTTAAATCAATAAGTACAAGGCTCGATTAGTACGGAAATGTTATTCCAAAGTCAATGGGGTTGAATTTGGTGATATTTTCTCTCCTGTTGCAAAATTAAGTTCCATTAGAGTATTAACGTCCCTCAATGCACCTTGATTTGGAAATAGAGAAAATGGATGTGAAGAAAACATTTTGACTTGGAAGAAGAATTCTACATGAATTGCCATGAAGGATTTGCAATAAAGGGAAAGGAGAAGCTAGTATTCAAGCTAAGGAATTCCCTCTATGGTCTATAGTAATAACCTAGTATGTGGTACCAAAATTTTGACTCATACATCATGGGATTGGGATTTATGAGAAGTAGTGTTGATCCTTGTGTACATTCCAAGATAGAAGGCAAGCATTTCGTATATGTAGTGTTGTATGTCAATGACATCTTGTTGGTTAGAAACAACATGGATGCAATTAGGGAGGTGAGATACAAATATCCTAAAGTTTAAGATGAATGATCTCAGTGTGGTACATTTCATTCTGGAATGGAGATAAAAATAGATAAGGAAGTTAGGAAACTTTGGGTGAACTAGAGGAAATATATTGAAACAATTTTGAAATGTTTCAACGTGCAAGGGTACAAATTGGTAAAAGTAATTATTCATTAATATTAACTATTGTGTAGTCCCCAAAGACATAGGAGGAAATATAGGACATGGGATGTGTTCCCTATGCTACCATTGTTGATAGTATGTTGTATGCAATGGTATGCACTCAACCATATATTACTTATGTAGTGGGAGTATTTGTGACAACCCTATTTGTTAGCCCCTGTGTAAATGTCACTACGTGTTATATGTTATTTTGTCTCATCTGATCAATCAACCTCATAATGGGATCATTCATATCCTATTCCACCTTTACATCATCATTACACAAAGCCTTATGCATTACTCTCTCATTCCCCACAGTTTTTTCCCTTAACTACATCATCTGAGCCAGTTTTAGGACCAACGCACCTTGGCCTCTTGTTGGACAATGTTCACCTACAAGTTTCTCCATTGTGGTCTACGTTGATCACCTATAGGTTTCTCTCCTTGCACCTACGTTGGTTCTAGAAATTTGAGAAAAAGAGAGAGAATCTTGAAGCCTCCATTTACATAAGCTTCCAGGATTTGTTGTAACCATTTACCTCAGATAAAACTTTTGAATCCTATGTCATCCTACCTTGGATTTTTCATCACTTATCCATAGATCTCATCCTCCCATCAAGATGGATCTCAATCCCAATATTGGTAAAAGGATAATAAATTCCAACTTACCTCGCTCCTCTATATATTTACAACCTTTCATATGCAAGGGGTTAGCTTTTGGAGAGTGATTCTACCCTTATGTTTTTGTTGTGAAAGTTATGCTTTCAAGCATTTAGGGTGATTGGAGGTACACTTTGTGACAAAGGAAGGACAAGTCAACAACTTACAGGAGCTCTTGTACAATATCAACACCTATTCATGGTTGTAACTCACTCCATTTATATCAATACAAAGAGTTCTTTTGTTTTCCTATATGTCATGTTGTTATTTCATATATTTTAATACCATCTTGAGCTATTGAATGAAGTAGATAGATGATGCTACATAGATCGCATAGTTTCTTGGCTTCTATTGTCTTATTGTGCAAGTTCTAATTTTGTTATTTGGAGTTAGGATTAGAGCATTCAAGCCAAATAAGGAGTGAAACATATGACAAATTACAAGTAGGTTTCTTCCCCTCATCTACTTACTTTAAGGAAAACATTAGGTCCTTCGTAATTTTTTTGTTCTAGGTTAGCCACCAAACTTAGGGGAGATAAAAAATTGGAGACTCCACTACGGAATGATGTATTATCTTGGTGGTTTCTTTTTCCATTGTGTTTGATTTACCTCTATCAAATACTTTTTCTTCTTTAACCAACCAAAATTAGACCTAGGAAGTGATTGCATTGAGTCTTGTTTGAAATTTTTGTGTCAGAATCCTCTTTCCCGGGACCAACGTGCCCTCTAGTCTACTGACAAAGTGTTGCACCCCACCTAGGCCTTCTTTGTTCCTGTGTTGCACCCCACCTAGGCCCTCTTTATGCCTATGTTGCACCCCACCTGGGCCCTCCCTGTGCTGTGTTGATCCTTGTTTTTGCACAAATTTTTCCTTGTTTGCTTAGTGTTGAATTGATCAACCTACTTCCAGTTGGCCTTCCCTGAATCTTGAGTGCCTTATGGTCTCTATGAAGCCTCCATTTGGTTTGAATTTGCATTTGATTGCCTTTGGTAAGAATTGGTTTCGATTTTTCTTTTTTCTTATCATTAGGTCGCTTGCAAACTTCTTTTGTTTGATCATTGATCACTTGGATGAATTGTTGTTCTAGTCCTCATTCTGAAAAGTGTACTTGAATTAGTGATTAGACTTTACATCTTAGTTTTCCTCATTTTCGGAAATTAAGTGTGGTGAAAAGAAAAAATCTTACATTGCCATTTAGGGTTTGCATCTATATTGATTTAGGAATAGTTGCAAGAAAATTTAATTGCATTGAGCATCTTGTTTGCTGCATTTTCTATGTTGCATATTGTTTGTCTCTTCCCTTCCTTAGCTAGATTTTCATTGAAGAGAAAGATTCCATTTCCTCATGTAAAATTTTCATTTTAGGGAATTCAGGGGAATTCGTGGTGAGCCATAAAACTAAAACTTAATTCAAGATAAACTTAAAATTTACTGAATCAGCCTAAGGAACATTTGTAACATTAATGCAAACACATAGAGGTCTAGGCTAAAGATGTGTTCTAGCATATTTAAAAGTAGGATTTGTCATTGTTTTCCAACGTTGCATCTCGGGGGTGAAATCTCATTCCACGTATGTGGTGTTGTTGTGACCACCAACAACCCCCCTCCTTCTTTAGTATTAGCAATAACATAAAACAAGTGGGAACCCTTAGTAAAAAATTCAAAGAAAAATTGTATTATACTCCTTAAAAATATATCGCATCGCGAGAAGAGAGTAGAACATTTCTTTATGAGCACAATAAAAACTGCGAAAAAGCGACGCTAAATTCATCGCATCGCATACATTAAGAAGCGACCATAAATGAAGATCTTAAGAAATCTCTGATTGCCGATATACGACATCGCATGTCGCAACATCGCATAAACAGCACACAATGATTTAACACGATCTGCGATCTTGCGATAAACGCGATGCTACGATGCTGCAATACTACAATCTGCGATCTGCAGTCTGCGATATCACAATCTTGACAAAATGCGATAACGCGATAATGTAATGCAAGTTGTAGAAATCGCCCATCGCAAATTTTCCTCGGCTCAACATTCAAGAAAAGCTGTCAGTAAACCAAAAAATTGGATGCGCACCTTAAAGAAAATTAATGAATGTACGCCAAAGTGTTAATGAAGGACAGTTTTATGTTTGTCGAAGAGTCAGTTCACAATGGGTGGCATTATTTTATACATTCGTAGAGCTTAGAGCTTTCACATCAATATTTATTGTCATTACTCTTTTCCTTTGCATGAACTGCAGGAATAAAAAAAAAAAAAAACAGGAAACATCTAAAGAAAAAGGGAAAGCATCAACGCTCGGAGACAGAGAAGAGATGCCCTCATAAACGGATGCCGCATGCAACAGAAACGCATATTCCAGAGCATTTCTGAACAAATGCTGACATCAATAGCCGACTCAACACTCAGGGTCAAAAGCTCACAAAAGCAGCATGTTTACAAAAAATCCTGAAGCTTATACCGGGTAAAGGAAAAGGCGCTAAAGGCAAAAAACGCACCAGAAAGGAGAGTATTCAATGATGATCCTGATATTGTAAATTTCCTCACTTCTGAAGGATCCTACTCCAATCAAATAATTGACGAAGACCATCACGATCGACAAATACAACAAAATAGCACTAATAATGCT
>APFE031546060.1:206743-218723 GCA_000404065.3 Pinus taeda | reverse complement strand
TTCGGGGCTTCAACATATTTGGCGCTAGAAGGAGGGCCTGAACTATGAATGGCACCTAAATCAAAATCTAAATACCATTCTGAGAGTAAATCGCCCTCATCATCTCCCCGACTTCCCCACTACGTTTAAATCCAGAGTCAGAAGTTGCTCGAGTATCAACCGCTGCTACACATCCTAATATTTCAGACCAATCTACCATTGAACCTCCTGAAGTTGAATCTCTGATTCACAAACTTCAGGGATTTTTTGTTTCTCCTCAGATGTCTGATAAATCTCAAAGGAGTGTGACTTCGCAGTACAATCCTGCTCAACCCCTAACCAGGTTAAAGAGTGAAAAATTTGGCATTCAGCCAACTGAGTTTCCTCTTCCCACCAGGAAAAGAGCGAGGAAATTACCGCAAGAGTCTGACAGTGAGACTCTTTCGTCTACATCATCCATTTCAACTACCCCACCGCGAAGTCAACCACTCATACCTCCATTCCAAACCATCATCCATCCATCTACCGAAACTCCCACAACCCCTATTCAATCATCTATGATCATAGTATCCTCATCTTCCCAGCCACAGGGATCATCTTCTGCACTTTCCTCTACTAGCAGCTCAATGATGGCCCAGTCTCCATGGAACAACCCTGGAGTAGTTTTAATGCCTGCGCCCTTGAGTCAAATACCGGGACATCCTGAGAAATGGCTGCCCAAATTCAATCCAGAAGCAGGCATGCTAGTAGAAGAACACATAAAAAATTTCATGCTTTCTATCAATCTCAACGGAGTTACTAATGAAGACGCTGTTGTTCAGCTTTTTCCCTATACACTGCAAGGGACAGCCGGGTCATGGTACTTTTCACTACCCTCCGGGTCTATCACAAGTTGGGATATCTTCCAGAATCAATTCCTTACCAAGTTTGGCGATGACAGATCAACGACAACGTTAATCAATGACCTATCCAATCTTAAAGCTGAAGCTAAAAAGCCTATCAAAGATTTCAATTTACACTTCAATAAAATTCTCAACAAAATTCCCACTGCTTCCCAACCCAGCGAAGAAGTACGATGTGAATGGTATATTACTGCTTTACCATCAAACACAACAATCTTCGTGGATAGAGCAAATAAAACAACCTTAGTTGAAAACATGATAGAGGCGATAGCAGTAGAGAAATGCGTAATAGCCCTGGAAAAGAGATCCGCGATAGAGGAACGCAAATCTGAAAAGGTCACCTTCAAAGAAGAGTCCAAAAAGGAACAAGCAAAAGACCCTTTCGATTTGGAAGGATTGCAGAAAGTTTTAAAGACCATGTCTAATGAGATGGTTGACATAAAAAAACAAGTAGCAGAAACTTCTCCAAAAAATCCCTACAGAGCTTTTAAAAGAGGTCCTTCAACGGATGCAAAACCACCCAATGCCATTTCAAATGCTGAATCCGAGGAAGAGGAAGAAGAAGAAAGTGCCACTGAAGGGCAGACTGATGACGAAGAAGTTGTGGGATTACAAGGAATGTGGGATTTCATCCTCCCACAAGAAGGAGATCAAGAAGTATTTCCAGTTAGCACACGAAGCAAAAATTAGCTTGATCCTCCCCAAACTACCTCTAAGCAGAAGAGCGCAAGTCCTGCAACAAAAGATAAAGTTGCAACAAAGAAAACGACCACTAAAGCGACTCAATCTAGCCCAGTCCAAGCAGATCAAACAACTCGATCAAAAAAACTGATAGTGTCGGATGAAATGGAGTACAATATTATTGATGACATGAAAAAGACTAGGGCTAATATTACCCTTTACGAATAGAGCAAATTGAAGCATCAACAGAAGATAATGATGAAAGAATTACATGCCATGCCTATTGCATCTTTTCCTACCGTTGTACTCTCTCAAGCTTCCCACAACATGGGAGGACCTCCAACTAGCGCGATCAATAAGATTGATCCAAATGACATCGCCTTGATTGGAGGAAGATCAAGATCTCACACTCCCCGTTTCTTCTCACTTATGAAATTTTCAACAAAAATGTGCACAATTGTTTGGTAGATTCCGGTGCTTCATCGAATATTTTACCCATATCAATATGTGCCAAGTTAAATGTTCAACCACAAAAATACGCAGTGCGCATAGTTCAACTTGATCGATCTCAAGTCGAAGTGATTGGTGAACTTAATCAAGTAACCATAAGATTGTCATCCAACCCGAAGATATGTCAGGTTATTAACATTCTAGTGGCTGATATCCCAAAATTCTATGGCCTAATTCTTAGCAGAGATTGGTCCGAAAAACTCCATGGATACTTCGCAACCGACTAGTCGCATATGTGGTTACCCTACAACGGTAAACCAAATCAAATAAAGGTTGAACGAGAGTTACACCAAAAGTACATAGTAATGGAATTAGAGGGAGAAAATGAAAAAATAGCATATAACAACAGTATCATAGGCAATTACTCGGTAGATTCTTTTCTCGGCAATTTCAATTCTCACACATCACCCTACTTAGAAAATTCAGTTTTGTCCCAAGTCGAAATTTTTTCCCAAACTGATAGTTCAAAGTGTGTTAATTTTTTAGATAAACCTGTAAATACATCTTTGTTTTGGAAATTATATTTTGATGGCTCTAAATCTAAGGAAGGAGCAGGAGCAGGATGCGTTCTGATTAGTCCAGAAGGAAATAAGACCAGGCTTACGTGCAGACTCAAATTCGATTGCACAAACAATACAGCAGAATACGAGGCCTTGGTGCAAGGCCTATACAAAGCAATTGGGTTGAACGTCAAGTATCTTCAAGTCTTCAGAGACTCTGAGATTGTCGTCAAACAGGTACGTAACATGATACATTGCTTATCAAGTCATTTAAAGCACTATCAATCTTTAGTGCAAGATCTAACTGAGCATTTCATAGCATTTAATATTTCTTCAATCCCGAGACTCCAAAACGCAAGTGTAGACCTTTTGGCTAACGTAGCCTCTAAGCTTATTCCCTCCGAAGATTTTAGTCCAGATACATTCTCAATAGAATTAATTTTTAGACCGTCCATCCCTAACAACATTACAAATTGGAGAGTATTCAATGACGATCCTGATATTGTAAATTTCCTCACTTCTGAAGGATCCTACTCTAATCAAATAATTGACGAAGACCATCACGATCGACAAATACAACAAAATAGCACTGATAATGCTATACCTAAATCGGTGGTTAAGTTAGAAGACTTATACGATTTGAAAAACCAATTTAAAAGGTCTACCAATTCAAAGCTCTACAGTCCAACTCTGAACTACGAATTAGTAAACCTAGGAACCGATGATAAACCCCAAAACGTTAACCTAGGCCTCGGCCTAGTCCCTGAAGAAAAACTAGCGTATATTCGTCTTTTGAGACAATATAAAAATGTTTTTGCCTGGAATTATGATGAACTGAAGACATACGCCACTTCTATCATTCAACATACTATTCCTATGAACAATAACGAAAAACCTGTCCAACAGAAACTGAGAAAGATCCACCCCAATTTAGAAAATCAAATAAAAACTAAGCTAAATAAGTTATTAAAAGCCAGAATAATTTTCCCCGTCAGACATTCCAAATGGGTCTCCAATATGGTACCCGTTAGAAAGAAAAACGGAGATATTAGAATCTGTATCGATTTTCGGAATCTTAACAAAGCCTGTCAAAAAGAAAATTTTCCTCTTCCACCTCTGGAACAAATACTACAGGCAGTAGCAGGCTCAGAAGTGATGACTTTCTTGGATGGATTTTCAGGATATAATCAAGTGCTGGTACGTCCCAATGATCAGTTGAAAACCACATTTAGAACTAAATGGGGCACATACGCATATTGGAAGATGCCATTTGGTTTGATTAATGCTGGCGCTACATTTCAGAGAGCCATGGACATCGCATTCAAAGGTTTAGTCAATAAGTCTATAGTAATTTATTTGGATGATATAACAGTGTACTCCAAGAAGCGAAGCAACCATCTCAAAGACTTAAAACAAATCTTTCAACGATGTTTAAGGTATGGAATTTCACTTAACCGAAAGAAATCTTTTTTCGCATTAAGTGAAGGAAAACTTCTAGGATTCATAGTGTCAAAATCTGGTATTCACATTAGTCCTGATAGAATCAAATAAATTTCTGAAATATCCCTACCTCATAATAAAAAATCCATGCAATCTTTCCTTGGTCAAATCAATTTTGTAAAGAGATTTGTCCCAGATTTTTCACGAATTGTGTCTCCTCTGCAAAACATGATTAAAAAGAATTCAAATTTTAAATGGGGTCAAGATGAACATGAAGCATTCAACCTGATCAAACAAGCTATTATTAATGCTCCATCTTTAGCAACCCAAATTTTTCAGAATCTTTTATTTTATACACATTTGCCTCAGAGAAATCATATGCCGCGATTCTAACTCAAGCAAATCAAGAAAAAGCGGAAGCCCCAATTGCGTTTTTTAGCTTAAATTTACAAGGTGCTGAACTCAATTATTCAAACGTGGAGAAACAGGCCTATGCTATTTTCAAAGCAATCAAATATTTCAGACCTTTCTTACTTAAAACCCGCACTAAGATCATAGTACTGTTTCCAGCAGTAAGAAATCTTCTAGTACAGAAGGATGTGGGTGAGAAAAGGCTCAATTGGATCACTGCTTTACAGGAATACGACCTTGAAATCAAACCAGCAAACATTGTAAGAGGTCAAGGCTTCCACAAAATGTTGGCTGGAGCATCGCAAATTTCTGAAATTTCATTTGAAGAGGTACAAATGTGTGAGGTAAGCCTAAACGATGCAGAATCATTGTATGCTGACATCATTTATTATCTTAAGAACGGGTATGCTCCATCACACCTGGATCACACTAAGAAAAGAGCTCTGAGATTGAAAGTTAAACAATATTAGCTCATAAATGATATTCTTTTTAGAAAGAATTATGATTCTATTCTTCTTAGATGCCTTGAAAAAACTGAAGCTGAAAAAGTTTTGCAGGAACTCCACGACGAACCAACAGGCGGACACTATGCTGGAGACGCTACTGCACATAAAATCTTACGTGCAGGATATTACTGGCCTATGCTGTTCAAAGACTCACACAGTTACGTGAGGAAATGTCAAGTCTGCCAAACTACTGTTGGAAGACAAAAGAAACTGTCCCTGCCACTAGAGCCGGTAAACATCGAGCAACCGTTCACTAAGTGGGGCTTGGACATACTAGGTGAGATCGTTCCTCACTCTTCTAAGAAACATAGATACATACTCATGGCAACAGATTATTTTACTAAATGGGTAGAAGCAGTTCCTCTCAAGACAGCCAATTCTGAAAATATTATTGAATTCATAGATCAATTTATAATCGCTAGGTTTGGATTGCCATCGACTTTAATGTTTGATAATGCATCATACTTTTCTGGAAATGCAATGACTAAATTTGCACGTAAAGAGGGTTCAAACTAAAATATTCGGCCAATTACTATCCACAAGGTAATGGGTTAGTTGAGTTGACAAATAAAAACCTAATCAGGATTATTAAAAGAACAGTTGACTAGAACCAAAAGAATTGGCATAAAGCTTTGGTAAATGCTTTATGGGCAGATAGAATAACGAAAAAAGCTTCGATCGACACTTCTCCCTTTAATTTAGTTTATGGGAAAGAAGTGGTTCTTCCAACTCACTTAGTCATTCCCTCCTTGTCTTTAATACAATACATTGATGAAGTACCTATTTCCTCTATACAAC
This sequence comes from Pinus taeda, assembly GCA_000404065.3. NCBI lineage: Eukaryota > Viridiplantae > Streptophyta > Pinopsida > Pinales > Pinaceae > Pinus > Pinus taeda. The sequence goes on along the minus strand of APFE031546060.1, from coordinate 212,996 downwards.
TAAGACAAATGGAAATAACTAAATTAGAAGAACAACGAGAACAAGCTAAGAAAACCCATGCTCATCATCAAGCGCTAATAAAATCCTCTTTTGATTCAAGCATAATGACCAAAAAAAATTTCAAATGGGAGATTTAGTTTTAAAATGGGATAAGGCACATGAAGAAAAAGGCAAACATACGAAATTTCAAAAGATGTGGCTTGGTCCTTTTCAGATTGTTGAAGTCATAGGTCCATCAACGTTTTTTCTTACAAGATTTAGCAGGTAGAAGGGATCATTTGCCTGTTAATGGACAAATCCTTAAAATATATTTTCCATAGAAGATTATTCTTCTATTTTGTAGAATAGTTTTTCTTTTCTATTTTATAAATAAAAACAGTTGTAAATGGTTACTATAGGTATTCACGGAAAAGACACCAATTCTCTTTAAGATTTTGAGCTTTCCGCTTGTATAAATGGAAATTTTTTTTTTTAGAATCTAATCTTTATTATTGACAGATACAGTTAAAAACTTTAGCCTAGATATGATACTAGTTTCAACTTCAAAAAATTTGATGAAAGCAACCTTTAGCAAAGAAATTGTTTTATATCAGCACAATGAAAGGTATCAATAACAAAATAAATATTCTCTGTAAAACAGTTGTTTTCAAACTCTATTATTGTCATCCAGATCTTTCTTAAGGAAAACAATGACTTCCTCCCTGATTAAAGAAAAATCGCAGCATTCAGAGGAACAATCCAAGAAACAATATATCTTAAAGAATAAGAGGTCTCATCACGAGCCGACTTATCATGATCACAGATATTATAACTTGCTGACTTTGCCAATACTGTCCATCAAAACAGGGCAATGACTCAAGATTGCTAAAATCAAAAGACAAGGGGTCTCATCACGAGCCAGCTTGTTCAGTAAGAGTGTAAATCAAGTGAATGACTGTGTCATAATTTGGCTACCAAACCAAGACATTGTTCTTTAAGAATAAAAGAAAAAGAAAAACAAAGAAAAAGTGTCAATGTGGGTTTTTCTTTGAAAGTTGTAGATCACCTTAACCAGGATAAAGGATCATTGTTGGGTAACAGGTAACCCTGTCGAGGCTATGGACGCCTGCTAGTAGCAGAGGCTCTACCTACGATAAACGAGAATATTTTAAAAACTGGCACACAGAGAAAACTTTATTTTGTCTTTACAAGACCAAGTAATGGCTGATGTAAATACAAGGACAAGCCTGAGGAAGCAAACAAATTAGAATAAAAAGAGGTTGAAACAAAATGTCATTGATAGGATAAGGCATAATGTACTCCATCTATCCATAACAAAATTTAGATTTATGAAATTTTTTCTGTTTTGGAGGTTAAGATTCAATAAGAAAAGCAGAGATAACTGGTTCTTCCAAGTGAATCCCCATTGTTGTGGCCACCAACAAAGCCCCTCCTTCTTTAGTATTAACAATAACATAAAACAAGTGGGGACCCTTAGTAAAAAATTCATTTTTTTTTGTATTATACTCCTTAAAATATATCGCATTGCGAGAAGAGAGTAGAACATTTCTTTATGAGCACAGTAAAAACTGCGAAAAAGCGACGCAAAATTCATCGCATCGTATAATTAAGAAGCGCCCATAAATGAAGATCTTAAGAAATCTCCGATGGCCGATATACGACATCACATGTCGCAACATCGCATAAACAACACATAATGATTTAACACGATCTGCGATCTTGCGATAAACGCGATGCTACGATGCTGCGATGCTACAATCTGCGATCTGCGATCTGCGATATCAAAATCTTGACAAAATGCGATAACGCGATAACGTAATGCAAGTTGCAGAAATCTCCCATCGCAAATTTTCCTCGGCTCAACATTCAAGAAAAGCTGTCAGTAAACCAAAAAATTGGATGCGCACCTTAAAGAAAATTAATGAATGTATGCCAAAGTGTTAATGAAGGACAGTTTTGTGTTTGTTGAAGAGTCAATTCAAAATGGGTGGCATTATTTTATACATTCGTAGAGCTTAGAGCTTTCGTGTCAATATTTATTGTCATTACTCTTTTCCTTTGCGTAAACTGCAGAAATGAAAAACAGGAAACATCTAAAGAAAAAGGGAAAGCGTCAACGCTCGGAGACAGAGAAGAGATGCCCTAATAAACGGATACCGCATGCAACGGAACCGTAGATTCCAGAGCATTTCTGAACAGATGCTGACATCAATAGCTGACTCAACACTCAAGGTCAAAAGCTCACAAAAGCAGCATGTTTACAAAAAATCTTGAAGCTTATACCCGGTAAAGGAAAAGGCGCTAAAGGCGAAAAACGCACCAGAAAGGCCCCGATCAAAGAATGGAGGAAGTTTTCGATGCGCTAAGAAAATTGTTCAGAAAGCAAGGTCCCTAACTTGCTTAGTCATTCGCAAGTCCGGAAATCAAGATAGCAAAGGCAGAAGCAATTTGAGGGAAATTTTGGTCATTACCAAGTATATACACAGTTAATTCACCCAGCCAGAGGATGATTCCCAAAAATATCTTCTAGTTTAGTAAAAAATGGTGCCAGTGCTTGCCATTTTTGTTTGCTTAACTCAAACAAAAGCGGAAGGCAACCAGCCAACTCTTCCCGGACAAATGTTGAATCCTTGCAACATTAAGGAGCAAAAGCATAAATAGTTAGGAATTAGATTCGATTTTTTAGAAATAAGTTTGCTTAGAAATAGGGTGGTCATTTAAACCGTATCCTAAATTTATGTAATTAAGTTATTTAGTTAGCAATATTTAAACCCTTCTCATGCATTTAGAGAAGGGTCCAGAAATTTGTCAAAAACTTGTCCTCAGAACATGCACTTTTGCACCCTCAGAGGAGGTTTTGAATGAATGAAACGGATCAAATTTATTGATGTTTGCATTTGATATCTGCTACTGATGTTGCACTTCTGTACTCTTAGTAGATATTAGAACAAGGAGAGATAAATCATTGTTGCTTGAAGCTTATGAGTAGGACTAGTCATAAATGGTACTTTTATCTCTTGATCATTTCTGCTTATATTCTTAAAGCAATATACAGTTTTTAGTTGTTTATATGTTATTACATGAATGTTTGTGTTACCATTTGGCACTTTTTTACGCTGGAGCCATTTATTTATGTTTAATGTGTGAATAACTTATTATGCGATATGCTGTTCACAACTATTTTGCCTAAATTTTTATGCAAATTGGTTCATCTTAATTGATTTCCATTCTTATAATCGCTGAATGATCTTTATTACCAGTTATTATTTGAAATCTCTTTAGATCGCATAATAGAAGAATTACATCCCAGGTTAGCATAGATTAGATGTGTTGTTTTCATTAGATTACAATAGCATAGAGTTATATTAAAGTAGTTTAGACAGGAACTTTAGATCAGCAACATCCAATTCTGCACACACACACCCTTAGATTGGGAAACTAGTCCCATTATCCCCAATTGGACCCGCTATACCAAACAGATAAGGAGTTACCAACCAAGGTCTGGACCGGGTGGGTATCCCCCTTGTTGTCGACCCGATTTTCGGGGCTTCAACAGGTTGATAGTAGTTAGAGAAGGCTCTGCAGCTGTGTGTGTAGAGGCTTGGTAGAGTCCGCAGTTGTGTGTGCAGACCCCTGTAGCTGATTGCATAGGGCAGAATTGGGTTGTACTAAAACAGAAGATTAATAAAGATAAGTGTTTTTGAAGTATTGTGCTTCTGGTCACATATCTGTATGAATATACTTACGTTATGGTTTTATGCATGCCTTTAAGATTTATGGTTGCGCATTTTGGTTATAACTATTGAATGCTAATTAAGACTCTAAGAATTAAATCAGATCTACAATAACCGTAATAATAATAAGGAATCGAGGAAGTGCCTCGTCGCAGAAGCTACGCGAAGGCCAGACAACTGTGCCGGGTAGCGCGAGTGTGCAGATCGGTTCACGATCCCTCCAGAACCCATCAAGACATCCATAGGGTACAGAAACTTGGTTCCAGCACCCTCCCGTACTACCTCGGGTGAGACTTCAGTCTGCGCTCCATGGATTGATGCCGAAAGGGCCGGTAGTGCGGGATTTGTTTGGCTAAAACACTTTCGAACCTGGGTCAGACCCCAATAAGCCAACAGTTCTATAACTTTGCTTGGAGTTGTTCAACCTCTTGCCTAGCATCCTGCAAGTTCTTTGCCAATTGTTTATTCTCAGCCATCAGGTAGTCCATGTTTGAATTTGTAGACCTGCGAAGGCCAAGTTGGTTGCGATAATGACACTTGGATTTCTTCTGGTGTTTGTCACGATCACCATTTCTATGATGAATGTAGGAGATGCAAGGTTTTCTAGAAAATGTTTCTTCCACGCTTGTACAATATTTTTCTAAAGCTTGTTATAAGTCAGATTGTACATGTCCATAACGAGACCGTCATCGAGAGGAACAATTTCCTCTTCCTTGCTTGGAGCTTGCTTTGCCGGATGTTGGGGAGATTGAATGGTGACCTGCTGTGTACCTGGCATTAGATCAACATCTTAGTTCTGCAGCTCCATTTCCTCCTCCATGTATTGGATTTCAATCAACTCCTCAATCTCTTGAGCGATCTCTTTATCCTACATAAGTTTTCTTTCCTCCTCTAGCTTTCAGTTCTACCCTAGTTCTTCAACTTGTCTTTGTGATGTTTCTTATGCTATTAATTTTCACCTTTCTTCTTCTTCCTACCTTTGGCTTTCTTCCTCCAATCTCTTTTGCTCTCGTTTTTCCCTTTGCTTCTATTTTGCTTCTTGCACCCTCTATCTCATGAGTCTTCTCTGCTGCTATGCCCGCTTTAAGTATGACTATATCTACTTTCATCTTGCGGCTTTTCTCTCCCGTGGAATTTGCACAACCATCCTCTTTCCCTTGTCACACACTGGGTTGCGCTCTTCCATTGGTGCTTCCTTTGGAGTGATTTTCTTCTGTGGAGTAACCTGTGAGGTTCCTACAAAATTTATCGGCTCGCGGGACTTGGAGGCCTTGTAACAATTCTTCCATGGTTCCTCCACCAGCTAGTGAAAGGTCCCACTTAGCCACTGGAAATGAATCCTCACACAGTGGTCTCTGCAAAAATTTCAAGGATCGTACACATTGGAGTCTAGAGTACCAAATGCAAACTTTTCTATCACCTTGATTTTACAAATGGTCAGACTCATAAGAAGGCCAGTAAAAACCAAGGTGATCTGAGGCTTCTATGCTTCTAAGCTCTGAGCTACTACACGACCAAAATGAAAATCAAGACTGGCAACCAAAACTTCTAGGAATTTCACCTAAAACCCTAACACCAATGAAATTAGACCAAGGAAAGCTTTTGACAAGTCAAAAGAGGGTCTGGGCAGAGGATAACAATACCTAAACCAAGATAAAACTAATTAAAAGAGGAAAAATCAAGTTTTTCAAAAATTTAGCAGGGTCCGTAGGTTCAGAGTTTACACAGGTGCTTGCACGCTCTGTGTGCAAAGTAAACATGCGTAGAGGTACGCACTGTGATACAAGCACAGGGTGCGGACTTCTCCTAAAGTTATGAAAAGCCAAAACAAACCTAGATCCAATAAATCCACCCAATTCCACACACAACAAGTCAAAAACAGAAACAAAAAGGCAAGTTTCTCAGGTCAAAGTGAAAACAAGGAAAACAATCAAGTCCCTAGTGGAGTCACCATTTTGTCACGCGGAATGAGTCGAGGTTGTGGACAAAATCGACCTTCCTAGTATCTACAGATATCTAGTGACAAGAAAGCCAATCAAAAACTATCTTTCTCTAAATATGCAATTAAAAACAAAGGCAAACAAGTGTTTTAGACCTACCTTGGGTCCAATGCAAGTTTTTGGAAGCCTCGCTCCCTCGCTCCAAATGAGCTTCCTTGAAGTGTAATTCTGCAAACACAAACAAGCAAACCAAATTAAATAGCACCTGAAAAGCCAATATCATAAAGCATATTCATCATAATGATCAACGAGATTATGAAACAAACCACATAAGACAATTTGTTGATAAAAATGAATTTGATTGTATTAATTCAAATGAAGAAGAACTTTACAACCTGTGCCTTGATGTTGTACAAGATCCTCCCAGGGTCCGACAAGAAGTCTCCCCTACTTTGACAAGTTTCACTCACTTCCCAATGAAACCAAAAGGTATGTGATCTTTCCTCTCAAGTTTGACTAGGAAGTCCCAATTCCATCAGCATTTACCCTCAAAATATTCAGCTTCTAACCTCCCCAGCA
>APFE031546060.1:113055-196863 GCA_000404065.3 Pinus taeda | reverse complement strand
GTAACCTTGAGCTGGGTACTGACCTTGGGGTTGATAACCCTAAGGCACGTACTGATACTGGGGTTGACCTTGAGGTACATATTGATATTGAGGTTGATTTTGAGGTGCATATTGATACTGAGGTAGACCCTGAGGTACATATTGATACTGAGGTTGACCTTGAGGTACATACTGAGTCTGGGTTTGACCTTGAGGAACGTACTGTCCCGTAGGTATGTACTGTCCTTGAGGTTGTCCCCCAGGCACAAACTGAGTACCTTGAGGTTGCCCCCCAGGCATATACTGGGTACCTTGAGGTTGCCCCCGAGGCACATACTGGGTACCTTGAGGTTGCCCCCCAGGCGGAGACTGGCCACCTTGCGATTGAGGATTGGGAATAGAACCTGACATCATGAGAATATCTTCTACACTCAATGGTTTAGTACCATTACTTCCAGTTAATAACTTTTGTTCAATAGGTTGAGGAGATGCTCCCGAAAAAGTACCAGACATGGACTGATACCCAGCGGGAACAGAAGGACCGCCATACAAAAAGGTTTCCAGAGATTGAGAAAACATGGATGACTGTTTAGACATATTCAATGGAGAATAATAACCTCTAGGTGTTGGGTGATAAGAAATACGAGGTGGCGAAAAAATTAGTCCCGTGTTTCCCAAAGAATTAGTCAATGAAAGATACCAAGCACTGCTCCTAGCTGGACTGTAAAAGATTGAGTCACGCTCCCTAAGGTCTAAGGTAGGTCGATCTTCTGGAATAGGAATGCCTTCTTCGTTGTCCGAAATAGCAAGTTCTTCAATAGCTATAAGTCCAGAAGGAAGATCTTGGGTAATTATTATTTCCACCCTAGGTGAACTAGGATCACTAGAATTTGGAGAAGCAAACCCTGATATTGGAGTAGCAGCAATTTCAGATTCGGGTTCAGATATTTCAGGTTCTTCACCTATATCACTAGTAGATGCAACACTACTAGTAACTTCTGAAACGGATACAGGCTGTGTACTATAATATGCTATTAATGCCGAAAAATCAGGATTATATCCTACCAAAGCAGATTCCGCTCTTTCAGGTGACCCACTTCTACTGTCACTAGGAGTTACCAGGGCCCGTAGCCCTTCAAGCTAGCTTGGTGAAGACTCAGGAGGTTGGCGCCGAAGTCTACGGGACTTCCTCGGTAATTCAGCCACGATTAAAAACTTTTAACTACTTCACACGAAAACAAAGTAAAATCTCAATGAAAACCACCTAAAGCCTCTAAAGAACTAAACAAATTGAATCATACGCCTAAAGAATCTAGGAGATCAATCACACACAAACAATAACTTTCCGTACCGAAAACACTAGTTGGTGATGAAATCCAACGTCGTAGAGTTCGATACAGAAATAACGGTTGGAATAATTATCCCGACAACCTGCTTAATGAATAAACTGGCACAAGTTTCTCCACTTAACCGTCTCAAGTGAAGAGAACCCCCCAGAAAATCCAAGTGAGTCTAGCCGACGTCTGCTCCAGGTACAGTGGGATCTTCCCCACCGTCACCCTTAGGAAGAAGATCCTATTAGAATATGGTCACTATGGTTACCAACAGAAACCAAATATACCTAGGCGGAACAGTCTACGATCCGATACGCACGCAAGGGCAGAGTAACAAGCTCAATCCCCTTGAAGGCTTCTTGACATAAACCAAGGTTTACCAACAAGTGACCCCAGGATCCTCGACAATGGTTAATCCAAGGTTTACCATTTTTAATACGTGAATATCTGGCATCGTTCCCAATGAGGAAGGATTGATTCCCACACTGGTTCGGACACGATCCCGTGCTTCTCCTTAAGAGGAGCTTTCCCAGAGCATAGATGCAACAATTGGATTTCTCTCCTACCGTAAGATACAACTACTTGTTTGTTTTACTATCTTGGAGAGTTAAGTACTCCCTACTCCAAGACACTAGCCTAAGCTATGTTGGTGTAATAGAGCCCTAGAAATAAAAAGATTTCTAGATTAATTTTACTTTAAGCGTTATTTTTATTGGTTTTGATTAAGTCAAGAGGTGCGGAGATGAAACTCGTGGGGTGAAGACTCGACTCAAAATCACTAAAAAGATGCACTTAAGATGATCAAACAATATTTTCTCTTCAATGAACTTCTAGCTAGGAAAGAGTTTGAGAATGCAAATGCGTGTAAACACAAATCTTTCTTAACAAACAAATTTAAAGAAGAGTTTTTGTTCCAATGTACTCAAAACGAGACAACTAGTTATTTGCACAAGCATTTCCTTTTTCATTCAAACGCTCAAATGCTACCAAAACAAACTTTTTCAAAAGAGATTTTTGCTTTTTTATAAAAACACTCAAAACTATGACTAAAGAAAATCTTGAGAAAACTATGAACAAAGCAAATCTTAAGATCTACAAACTATAAAAAACTACTTGAAGTAGAAGCTTACAAAATGTTTTTGTCTTTTCAAGGATGTTTTACTTGGCGATAAGAAAACCAAGGACTAACTTGTCCAGAATCACAAATTAGTCAAAAGACAAGCGATCTTTTGTTCTTTTTTGTAAAAGTGAAATCCAAACCTTTAACACAAGCTTTTCGAAATTTTGGAAAGAGAAAACTCAAGATGGATTCCTCAACAAAGATTGATTTTAAAAATGGTCAGACTCATAAGAAGGCCAGTAAAAACCAAGGTGATCTGAGGCTTCTATCTTTTAAGCTCTGAGCTACTACATGACCAAAATGAAAATCAAGACTGGCAACCAAAACTTCTAGGAATTGCACCTAAAACCCTAACACCAATGAAATTAGACCAAGGAAAGCTTTTGACAAGTCACAAGTGGGTCTGGGCAGAGGATAACAATACCTAAACCAAGATAAAACTAATTAAAAGAGGAAAAATCAAGTTTTTCAAAAATTTAGTAGGGTCCGCAGGCTCAGAGTTTGCACAGGTGCGTGCACACTCTGTGTGCAAAGTAAACATGCGTAGAGGTACGCACTGTGATACAAGCATAGAGTGCGGACTTCTCCTAAAGTTATGAAAAGCCAAAACAAACCTAGATCCACTAAATCCACCCAATTCCACACACAACAAGTAACAGAAACAAAAAGGCAAGTTTCTCAGGTCAAAGTGAAAACAAGGAAAACAGTCAAGTCCCCAGTGGAGTTGCCATTTTGTCATGCGGAATGAGTCGAGGTTGTGGACAAAATCGACCTTCCTAGTATTTACAGATATCTAGTGACAAGAAAGCCAATCAAAAACTATCTTTCTCTAAATATGCAATTAAAAACAAAGGCAAACAAGTGTTTTAGGCCTACCTTGGGTCCAATGCAGTTTGTGGAAGCCTCGCTCCCTCGCTCCAAATGAGCTTCCTTGAAGTGTAATTCTGCAAACACAAACAAGCAAACCAAATTAAATAGCACCTGAAAAGCCAATATCATAAAGAATATTCATCATAATGATCAAGGAGATTATGAAACAAACCACATAAGACAATTTGTTGAGAAAAATGAATCTGATTGTATTAATTCAAATGAAGAAGAACTTTACAACCTGTGCCTTGATGCTGTACAAGCTCCTCCCAGGGTCTGACAAGAAGTCTCCTCTACTTTGACAAGTTTCAATCACTTCCCAATGAAACCAAAAGGTATGTGATCTCTCCTCTCAAGTTTAACTAGGAAGTCCCAATTCCATCAGCATTTACCCTCAAAATGTTCAGCTTCTAACCTCCCTAGCAACTGACCCAATGCCTTAATTTATAGGGCAATGGAGGGAAGTTACTAGGTCCTCCTTCAAAGGGATAAAGCCCTCCTTCAAAGGGATAGCTCCTCCTATCAAGGGATTAGCTCCTTCTCTTTTGGGATGCATGAACCACCTTGGAGTGAACAATCCACGTCAAAATCCTTCTAGAAACATCTAGAATTAACCCAAAAGTGAGTTATTAAGGATAAACTTGCACGTTTTTGACTTTTATAGGGTTATGCACCCACCCCTTTATAGACAGAGCGTGCAGGTACGCAGGTAATATGAACAAAGGGTGTGGGTCCGCAGGTAAAAGTAGGAGAAAGTGCGGAACCAGAGTAATATTGATTTTCAATGTCTTTCTCTCATTTGCAAAGCTTGACATGAAGAGCTAAGGTCTGAGACTTGCTTAGGAGGCTAGTATAAGTGATGATAGACCCATACTGGCTGCAAATAATCATGGTGACGATATTTTTGTGCAACAGCCCTAAATCCACATCTCTCATAATCGACTCCTAAAGATCTCTGTAGGCCAATGTTCATGGTGGAATAAGCATAAGATTTTCCAACTACTAAGGTGACTCATCCTGAATATGTCATTTGTTGCATAGGATATGAGTGACATTCCATTGTCTTTCATTTTGATGGGTTCTTGCCATCCACATCTACTCTTCAGAAATGGGAGAATCAAACATGGTCCCCAAATACATTTTTTTTATTCAAATGTATTCTTTGTTGTATATTTAGAAAATATAGAGGACCTTCAAAGGGTCTTTTTTTATCAAGGATGCTAGTTCTAGGGCCATGATGAGCTATCTTTTTAGCCATGGTTTCATGAATTGAACCCTATATCCATGAAAACAATGGTCACTCCTATTTGGGTACGATTCCCTAGTATTCCCATTCCTTTAATACACCTAGATATCTTAACTAAGGTGGGTAACACACTCAACCATTTTATTAAGGTAGACAAAGATAGGCTTGAGGGGGGTATTATACCCTTTGCTTGCATATGTGTTGAAATAGATCTTAGCAAATGGTCTCTTGACCAAATCCTCATCAATTGGAATGGCAGAGTTTATTTGCAGCCGATGGACTATGAAAATACAACTCTTTGTTCTACAATCTGTTGACAACCAGACCATCTCTAAATTTTTTCCCTTCTTCCCAGGGGATTTCATCCAGCCCCCCGCCCAATGCTCATAGGCTAAGAAAAATAGTTGAGGATGAAAATTCCTAAGAGGTCCAAGAGAATCTAAAAATTCTTTAGCTCACAAGCAAGGTAACATGAATCAACATAGAGCTTATACAATCAAATCAAGTCCTTTAACCTCAACTCAGCCATTCACAATTCCATCTCATGCCTTAGATGTGAGAGACCAACCCTCAAATGGAGATGAAAGAGATACAAGCATGTTCTTGGCTTGGCATCAATGAGTAAGCATAAATATTTTTATGAATCATATTACTCGGATAGTGGTAAGGAAACAACTAATATTATAGATTCTTTGTAAATAGAAGTTCCACAAGGAAATATGGTCATTGTGTCCTTTTTATTTGTTCCTTACAACTCCTAAGAATGAAAACATGTTCTTAAAAAAATTGAAAAAAGACATTTGGGAAACCCCTTGATATTTCCTAGCCTTAAAGGCCAGGACCATAGTAAATGTATTGACATTGTTAGTCTCAAGTTATTTTGTCTTTTTCTTTTTGATTTGGTTGAATTCATGAAAAATTTAAGGATGGAAATCTATCTTAATTTTAGAAACCTCGGTGAATCCTACTAGCCGCTCACATGAAAACTATAAAATATTTGGTGATATATTTGGATAATTATTCATATTTATAATGGCTTTATATATAGTATCTATATAAAAAATATTTAAGATAAAATAATTACTAAAAAATTTGGATGAACAATTTAGAAAAAATGGAATTTTGTGATTTTCTTTTGCAAAAACATGGAAAATTAACCCACCTGTGAATATTAGCACCTAAATTTTTCCTTGGTTGGATTCCCCTGAGGACTCATAATTCTAATTTATTAGTTTTCATGTAATCTTACGGTAGTTTGTCTTCTGATTTTGGATTTTATTGGAATTTCCTTTGAACTGACCAATCCAAAATTCTCAGTTTTATTATATCTAATTCACAAAAAAAAGTGTTATTACAATAAAAATAACAATAAAAATTGAATATATTTTTAGTAGTTTTGTAAATATTTAATTTTCTATTTGGATTATTCTTGGGTCGAGATGCACTCTCTAGTTCAGTATGGAAGAGATGAAATTTCACATCCCATTAAATTATATAAAATTAAAAATGAATTAAAAAAAATAAATAAATTAATAATTAAAATAAAATTGAAGTAAAATAGTGAATTTACCATTGGCCATTTTTTAGCTCCAAGTTTTTACAACTCACTGTTTTTTCCAAAGGTGTGTGTGTGTACAACACACACACACACCACACACACCACATACTATATATATATATATATATATATTAAACCAACACAGATCCATCTTATCTCTAGATCTACCAAGCATGAAGGCTAACAAATATCTTTTCACTCTAAAAGATGTTTGCACCACAAGAGATTTGAACCCCCTTAGAGCTTTGTTAGATCTAGAATTAAGATAGATATAGGTTGATTACATGAAAAATAATGAAGAATAATGTCTTTTAATATGATTGGGAAAACAACTATATAATAAACTTCGAGATAAAATTATTACAAAGAGCCTCTAGTTGATTCAGTAAACATTCAAAAGATCTCATGCTAAATTTTTGTTACTGATGATTTCTTTATTAGTCCCTCTTTTGGGGTGGTAGGGACTATAGTAATCATTTCTTCAATATGTATTATTTGGACAAGGAGATCAATGAAAATGTCCTGGTTTTAACCAAAGTTGTCACAAAAAGAAATGCAAGTTTTGTTTTTCTATCCAATTAACAATTTGGAGATCTTATTTGGCCTCATATCAAGGCCATACTTGGGATAAACTTGGGAAAATTGAGCATATTTTATGTACCATTAAGCCCAAGTGAATTAATTTCATCTATAAATAGAATTAATTTGTAAAAATTTAACGTTATGAGCCCATAACATGTAATACACCTCCCACTTGCTCACTTTCTTTTGGCTCTTGAGATGTTAACTATCACATACACTCTTTTGGCTAGATCTTGAGATGTGAGCTGCCATATGCACCTTGATCTTAGCTCTTGAGTTGTCAAGTTTTTGTTCTTTAGTTGAATGATCAATTTATCTCTAAGAATGGTGTGGTTCTTAAAGGGAGGGACCTGTTACCATGACTCGTTCCTTCCATATTATATGTTGTAACATGTAGCAGTGTTTTCCATCTCATTGAATCTGCAATATATTTTCTTTGTGATAAAGTATATGGTATGGAAGAGGAAGTTGTTTTCTACAACTACTTCCAATATGTAGAATCTTTGTGCATCAACATCAATGATTCAGGTAATGACTTAGCTATTAGCATTGTTTTAATTCTAATTTTTCCAGCACCATTCTAATCACTACATCAACTTTTGTTCTACAGTACTTTTTCCTTGTTTTGAAGTACTTCTATTGTCATTCTAAAAATCCCTATCAAATCCCTCCATACTTGCATTCTTTTGTACTCAATAGGATAAATAAAGTCATCTTTTAAAATCATTATTGGTAACAAGTTTTATCTAAATCCATCTAGGGAAATCATATAATAAAGAAGGAGATCACTTAAGCAATAGAGATATACATTAATGAACAAAAGAAAATCCATTATTAACATACCTACAACTATGGTCGTTGAAGTTGGTAGGAATTCATGGTGGATCTTCGAGACCTCATCCGCTATTGCCTTGTAAGTGGGTTCCCCATACTCAACACCACCAATATTAGTATATGAAGCAGTTTAAGTAGTGCTTTATTTTTCTTATGTCACCAACCTACCTCAAGGCTCATAATTAAACAAAAACTTTCATTTCCTACAAAATGATAATCTAAATTTGCATAATAATGCACACAAATGAAATTATTAAGAAAACACCCTACCATATCAAGTCCTAAGCCTAGGGAAAATAAATCAAAATTGATTTTTTTTAATTTTATTTAATAAAGGAAACCTTGGCTAAATAACCTATGGAAAGAAACAACTATTAATTCAATAGATTATAAGAAATAAATTCAAATTTTCAATGGCTTATCATAGTGGCATGAAACTGAAACTGCATAAACCTGAAATCAATGTTCGCATTAATTTCTCCACCCTTGGCCTCTGTGACTTGAATATTTTTTCAACAATACAACATGATCCGCATCAACAACTCGAAAGTCTTGCAATTCCTCCAACCAAGGTCAAATAAATCAACCTGAATGTCCTACATTATACACATACTATTGTGAAAGAATTTCTAGAACACTCCTTTAAAACCCCTAGACTTTCCTTCATTTAACATCTAGAGAATATATTTTGATTTTTTTTTTTTGGAGAATTTGCCTAAAGAAATAATTTTTGGTAATTTAGGTTGAAATTGTTCAGGATTCCTTCAACTTTTTTCGTCATCCCAAGGCATATTTAAAGAAGAGTTTGCATCTACATCGATCTGATGGGAAAACCATGAAGAATGATTGGGAATGAAGAGTCTTGCATCTCTGTAATTTCTCTACGTAAATATGTCCCTTTCTACCCTCCACCTCTCCCTATAAAATAGTCCAAAGTCTAATTCTTAGCTAACCTAACCTTTCCGTGTGTGCATTTACTTAATATTCATTCAATATTGCAACTGTGTGACTAGGCTAGTAGGATAAGATCAACAAGTGGGTTGCATGCACAAAAATTATTGACAAATCTTTTAGCTATGTTTTTATTTTATTTTTTCTAATTTTAATTGAATTTATTTTTAATTTATCAAAATTAAAAGAAAATAAATAATAGATATATAAAAATTATAAATAAAAAACTAATAAGTGTCATCTGTGAACATGAATTGCATGGAGCCCACATGTTTTCTTCATCATCTATCCTTGTAGGGGGAAGCCATTTAATGAAGTCCTTACATAACTCACTCCACTACCTCTTTTGATCAACTAGGTTTATGGTCTATTAATGATCCTGACCTATATTTCCATGATTGTTCTTTATGTCGGTGGAAAGACTCTTGGAGGAGAGGCAGACCAAGTAAGGGCAGCTTGCTACGCTCATCGACAATCCTACCCTCATAAATGTAATATTTGATGATAGATCAGTGATAAAGGAGTCACGAGATCATTATACTAGAGATTCCAAAGATTTCAGTTGGCATGAATTTTTGACTTGAACTAGTCGCTTTGATGATGAATCAAGGTTTTTTTTCCAAGACACAATAGTGTTTTATGAAAAAGTACACTTTTTAAGATATATATATGTTTATTATTCTATATTGAGGTACTTGATAGTATTAGAAATGGAAATTGGACCATGTTTCATCTCCTCTTCATCTTTGTTTTCATTTGCATCCTACTAAAAATGCCTTCAACTAAAGTTGTCAAACATAGTCCCCATTGTCAAAAAAAAATTCAAAAATTTTAACCTGATTTTAGAAGATACTTTTCATGCAAACAAAAACAAAACAAGACATTTATCATTATCAAAAATAGTTAAAATAATGAATATTTTAAATCATAAAATTAAATAAAATTCAATTTTCACACTCATATGAGAACAATGTTTCCTTCATGTTGTTTTTATTATTTGCTTTTGTTCTTTTACATGTTTGTCTATTGTCAAAAATAGTCTAAATAATGAATCAATATTAACCAAAAAAGTAAAATTTGGTGTATGAGGTCAAGAGATGTGAGATATAATCGATATTCCATTTCCCATGAGTTAACCAATCATACATTAGTCTTCCCTAATCCTCCAAAATGAATTTTTAAAGTTTTTCTTGCATGGTTTAAGGAAAACAATTAAGAATGATAGGATCACAATGCATGTATTCATCACAAGAAAAGGAAAAGGAATCCACATGAGACGTGGTATTTTGGTTAAATTATCAACTAAAAATAGGTAAAGTAGTAAACGCTTAAGTGGGAACCATCCTCCATAAGAGGAGCGTGAGGGTTCCTGACTTATAAATAATGTAATTAAAGATGTCAATGGAAGAAACTAGAAGAGCTATGCTAGGCCCATGGTTTGGACATTGCATCCATACATTATATGGGTAAAGGAATGGAACTTAATCCTTTCCATGCATGACATAAGTAAGGAATTAAAACCATAGCTCAGTTCCATTAGGTCAACAAGGAGAATTTCCAAAATATGAAGTGGATGAGGGAAAAAAGGTTGGAATGGCCATGAAGCTTGGAGACATGAATTGGCATGACAATATCATCTAGGGCCCCCTTCTACTTGCTTGTATGCTTGTATTCACCACAAGCCCTTAGCAAGGAAGAAATAAACATAGATAAGATAAATTTTGATCAATTACAATTTTTGCTATTGAAAACATGGATAAAAACATTTAAACATGTTTCTAGATGTTTTAACATGCCCACCATAAAATTCCCAACTCACATAATCATTGATTCATAATTGCTAGGGAGGTGGGGGGAAAGCTTACTGACACAATATGCAATTTAAGTATGGTTTTTGACATCCTGCATCAATTTCTCAATATTCTAGTGATCCAAACATAATTACATGCAACCACAAAATTCCGGGCTGTCTTCCTTGGTATTAATATCTTTATTAACCAATTTTACTTCTAGGATAGGAGCATTATCTCAGATGTGGTATGATTCTCCATCATTCTTGAAGTATGGGCCACAAGGGCATGGGATTCCATGTGGAATTTAGTAAATTATCGACGAGGAATACATGCAGATCATACACAACGATTACATATTGACATAACCATAATCCTATAGAATCCCAAGACCCTTCTTACCCTCAACAATTTAATTACTTTTTCTCACATAGACTAATTAGTTTTAAAATTATTGGTTTAATGTGTGACTCACGGGGTTTTGTTATTTATATTGGAGTATTGTGTGTTATTAATTTTAGTTGTGATTAGATGGTCAATATTATGAGGTTTGCAACAACTATATACTGATTCTAGTGAACATTGTATTTCGGTAGATTGCTACTTTTTTGTATGATAACCTTCATAAATTTACTAGGGATTAACCCTAGATCTAATCTTTGTGATAAGAAAATCCTTCTGAGTTTAAGTCTTGTTTTTTATTTTTTTATTTTTCTAGATAACTAATGGGCCTGATGATTATGTAGACTTCATACACAAGTATTACATTTTTTTAGTGTAATTGAATATTTTGTATAGATAGCTGTGTGGGATGCTCTTAAATCAAATATTGATGAAGAAATGTTTACAGATCCAAAAGTTCTTTTAATGGGAGATGAGGTTTGTGCTACTCTTACATGATTTGGAATTTTATACATAAGCCTCAAGAGCTATGATTTGTATAATTTTGTTTATCTTATTTTCTGTACGTTTCTACTGATGTTGGTAAGTGTATCTCTATGAGGTTGGTGAATACCAAGGATCATATAAGGAAATTTATTTTTTAGTATGGATAAGATAAATTTTAATGTCTATAAATAGTAAAAATCACATCCACGATGATTGCAAGAAGTTTAAACTATCACACTCTTTTTTTTACAATATTTGGATATCCCTTCAGATATCGAAAGGCCTTTTGTAGAAGTTTGGGCTTGATAACATTCTAGACACCCCAATCATTGAGGTGTGTGAAGTTGAACAAGTTAAATGTGCCAATATAAAGTTTAAAAAATCCTTCTTGTGTGTATCATTTATGTTTCATATATATTGGAAAATTTATGTTTGTATCTACGCTACTATGGTGGGAAGGTTTCACTAGAATTAATGCGGGTGCAACATATTATGGGTTACACCCAATTATGGAGTTCATGACCTTCAACTTTTCCATATAGGTTACTCGTTTTGTATCCTATTCCTATTTTTTTGTTGGTTTTAATTTCTCTTGGGTCTCTACTCTTACATTTATCTTCAATTCTAGGTTTGTTTGGGTCGGTATCTTTCATTATGTTGAAATCTTGCAAGTTGTTAACATTGTTTCTACTCATACTTTACATTTACACATACTTAACTACATCAACCTATGTGAAATAGTTTTTCCTATTGTTTTTGAGCAAATTTATAATTTATGTCCATGAAGTGTAGTATATCCTAATTTTTTTTATGTAGTTAAAATTTAAACCTTTTCACTTACGACATAGATATTCACAAAATCGTATAATTCACTAAACTTAAACGGGCACCACAATAGCCTGTGGTCTACTATTTCTTTGGCTTCTTGATGATAACTCTTCAGAAGTTGGTCACTATTTGTCATGTTCTGTTTGTAGTGTAGGCGACACTTTACATTGGAATTTGAATGAAGGTATGTAATATTGTCCATTGTAGACACAAATAAAGTGAAATATTTTATGGACATCATTTTGTAATTACTTATAGACCTTATGAAGACAAGGCTAGTTTCTTTGACTGTTGAGAAACTATGGGAGGTATTGATAGGATTTACTTGATATAGGTGTGTGCTATGGTTCTTAAATTGTACATTTCTATCATACTGAAACATAGGTACAATACTCAAAAGGTATAAACTACAAGACAAACCTATTGAAGTAAGGATAAGTGTTTAGCATTTGATTTTCCTTTCTATTATGGATTATCTAAGTTTTGTTATCCATGGAAATATATAACATATTTGATGAATAAGATTTCTTACCTTTACTTCATTTTGTTGTGGTCAAAAGGCTAACACAATTATTTTATATATGTATATCTTATAGCCTATACGTAATTTTCTCTTGTATTATTTATGGTGTTATTGAATTCGACGAAAGGGAATTTATGCCACATTTCATGCTAGTTCCATTTTTCACATTATTAATATATTCTATCATCAATCTGTGATCATATCACTAAAGTCCAATAATATTATCCAACCTTAACACTACAAGAGTCACTACTAATGAGAACTGTCCATACCTTTCCTTTTTGGAGTGTCCCAGGCTATTAATAATTCAAGACTTCCCAATGGTTGTTCCTACTATTTTTTATTGACAATATTAAGCATGTTTGCATGAACATGGTTCTTTGAATTCACCATCACTTCCTAATTACTCACACTTATTCTATGATATCTTGGAGGAATTTAATGATAGTAAATGAGATTTATCGTGTTTACATTGAAGTTGTGGTGTTTTAGGTATTGCAAAAGATGACAATCTAAATAAATATAGTCATGTTTAACGGGAATACCATAAAGTTTAAATCCAACAAACATCCTAGTATCTTCATTTAAAAGCTCATAATGGACTAATATATATTCATGCCACAAGGGAAGGAAATGTGTACTAAATGTATAGTATTTCCATACAAAAATTGTTATAATAGTATGAAGAACAAAAAAGCTTAGGATAGTTAAATTTTACAATGAAATTAATAACCTTTTTAATTCCTAGGTATAGTCTACCCCCCACTAGAAAATGAAAAAAAAGAAATAAACATTGCATGGAAATAATTCTTGGTGACAAGTGAAGAATAGCGGTTTAAGTGGCTCATGTATGCCCTTCATGAATATTTTTTCTGCCTCATTTTTAAAAAAATTGTAAGCCTTTTTTTATGGTGTTTCAGTATGGATTTAGGGATCAATTGCAAATGGATATGATTTATTAATTTCTCTTATGCTAAATCTTATTAAAGTGCTTCATGAATCAGTCCTGTAACATGAAGAAGCCCATAAAAAAAAAGAACTGAAGGATTCCTTCTCTAGAGAATCCCATAAGCAAAACACAAAAACTCTATTTCCTACTTAATGAGGTACACTCCTTGCTTGATAGGGAAGTGTTTCTTAGCAAGAAATCTTGCTAATATAAGGCTTATAATACTTAAAGAAAAGGTTTACCCTCCTTTAACCTCACTTCTTTAAAGAAATATTTTAGCTCACTTCCTTCTTGAGTGCATAAAGAGCCTCATAGATTAGTGGATCTTAGCATTTCTAGGACTTAACTTTATTGCTTCCTTTAAAGTTTTCCTTTTAATTTCTTTACCCTAGTTTACAATTTTATTTTTCCTTTATAAAATGTTTCAATTAAAATAAAAGTAAAATTTATTAATAAATATATTTTATTAATAATATTATATTTATATATGTGGAACATATTTTAAAGTGACGTGATTGCATCAACATTCTACTCTCACCATTTGGTTCGAAGTCGACCATGGCTATGAGTCATATAACCCTATAGCTCTATATTCAGATGTTGGATATCAACCATGGTACCCCAAATATAATAGCTCATTCGAACTAACTTTCTTAGCCACTAATTGGTTTTCTTGATGTAATTTGGAGCGCTTCAAAGTGGTGGTGTCACCATTTATGGCTAGGTAAAGGTTTGTAACCAATCTTCCAATATAGACTTGAATCAATGCTAGAAGTATTTCTTGAGGATCAAAAAAGAATTGGAGGCTTACATCATAGCTAAAGTAGACCACAGATCAACTAGCATGATAGGTAGAGACTTGCATGAGCCACTCCTCACTCTTGGATAGTAAAGAGGGCTTGATCCTAGCAAAGGCATGGTAGTCCTCTTCCTAGATTCTTTGTATGATCATATCCCAAGCCCCCAACTCCTATCAGGCTTCCCCTATGCCTAGGATGATTTTACTACTACAAATCTAGAGACTTTATCGATCTTGATAAAACCAATCTTAGGGGGATCCTTTCGTTTACAAGTTACAAACTTGGACCTTGTCTCATCCCTTGTGTCCAGGATACAGGATAAGGTGAAAATTCCACATGGATTTTTTTAGTACATTCACGTGGGTCAACAAATTTAGGATCAAAAACTCCTCAAAGAATACAACATACCCAATGCTGCCTTGATTCACATTGTAGCAAGAACTCGGGGTGGAGCCAAAGGGAGGGGCGCATCCTCCTCAACCCAACCTAGATCCTTCAAGGATGTTTACAATTAGTTCTTTACTTTCCAAACCATAAATATCTCTCTGGACGTACATTGGTGGTGGAAGAGACAACTAAAATCCCTTCTCTCTTAGTGGATAATATTGCATGAAAATTAATAGCTACATATTATGAATGGAAATTTATTAAATGACACTTCAATGGATTTTGGCCTACATCATCAACTATTTAGGAGTGGGTACACCATAAATAGTCTCAGGATGTTGGGATACATTTATGCTCAAGAGGATTTTTTGTTGTTCTTTTTTGTAAATTACATGATTGATAGAAGCTTTTTTTTTTTGAGACCCTAGTTTTACGATTGGTCCAGCCTCTCCTTCCAACCTTGGCTTCCAAATTTTTATTCTCTCTCTATGTTGAATCTAGAAACTCTAGTATGGGTAAGACTCCCTATTTTTCCCATCAATATGACACATCCAACTATCTTAGAAGGTGTGGGAAACTCACTAGGATGCTTCATTGAAATCGACTCTAATAGGATTGCAAAATGAATTATCACATTTATTTTCATATGTGTTGAAGTTGACCTTAGTAAAAGATTTCAAAAAAAATTTATCCTCAAATGGAGAGGTAGGGTTTATTCATAGCTGGTGGATTATGAGAATATGCCTTCTCACTGTATGACTTGTCAACAAATCGAACACCTACAAAATGCCTGTATTCGCAAGGTTCATCTTCATACCCAAATTCCAAGAAGAAGAATCGTGGATGCGTTGTGCTATTCAACAACCCCCTAGTCAATATTACATTAACAAATGGCGGCCCTTTAAAAAAATCCTTCCAAAAATAAGTTTAGCATTTAGGCATCTTCCTTATTGAATTTTAGAATAAAACAAGATATCAATCAAACACCTTTTTAAAAACTAGTACATGTCTGCCTTTCCCACATATCACATGATGAAGCGTGATAGAAAGCCTTGCTAATCCACCAAAACTAGTGAAAAGCGATCAAAAGAGGACTCTATGCTAAACACTTTGAAACTATTACATTTCTTATATAAACTAAGTCCTAAGGCATTTCTCATTAAAACTAAAGCCCGCATCGCATATCGCTATTTTTAGAAGGTGCAACTTAATGAGTTACCTTAAAACGTGCGAGATGCAAAATTGTGATGATAGCATCTACCTTATCGCATTGCATTTTCGACATTAAAAATAACACCGCAAACTTACCATCTGATGAGATTGCGAAATGCAATTGAGACCCAAACCCACTCTTAAGATATGTTACAAAAGAGTATTTAGGTTCACTGCTTAATGAAAAGGGCTTTAGATAAGAAAATTTATCAAATAAGATATGTTTTGGAAACAATAGTAAGCGGCCGGCATTTCACATCTTTCAGAAACAAAAGAAACAATAAGGAAAGCATACAAACATAATGCAATAATGCAATAATGTGATTTGCAATATTGCATCGCAATTGCAAAATCGACATTTTCGCAATTTAAAGGCTCGCCACCTTAAAATCTTTCTTCCCGGCTTATGATGCGGACATTAATAAGCAATAAAGCTAAGAGATAATGAACCATTAGTGGGAATTTAATCAAATTTAATGGCATTTAAGTGTGAAAATCAATTCAACGTGATACAATATCTTCTCACTTGTGTTCAAATAAACCTCCTTTCTTATCACCTTTTCAAGTTATCTGTATTATTCCATCTTATGTTCATTCTTATCTCTGTATATCCGATAGTTGCTATTTTTCTCCATTTTCAGGAAAAATCCACAGAAGGAGTCTTTTAGAGAAATGGAAAAGAAGCGCAAGGCCGTTGTGTCTGAGAAATCAGAAATGCCTCCTTTATTCACAGATACTACATGTAGTAGAGAAGGAGGAACCTATACGTGGGAAACCATGTATGATTTATTAGAAGAAGAGAAACAAAGGCCACAACTGATGTTAATGTTTCCTTAGATTCCTCCATTTTTGAGAAGACATACTCATTTCTGAATCGCATAGCCTCATGACCAAAGATAATCCCTTATACAGACATGATCAAGTGGATAATTGGAGAATCGAAGAATAGCAGCCAAGAGGTTATGGGATGTTTTTTACCAGATAACCTATGGCTTATGTACTACCTACCAGAGCCACAAACACTCTACAACAAACAATTCCTTGAGAATTTTTCCAAAGTGAATGAGGACCTAGCAGATGTCACGTGGACCTGGTTGAAAAATGAGGGCAAGATCAAAAAGGACAAAACAGGTATGTACTCTACTGCATCTATTTCTCCCCCTCATAGTTAAGCAACAACCATGCCATGTAGGGTGTTCGACAAGCTCGATAGCACTAAATTTTCCCTAGAATGGCTACCATTAATAAATGGAACTATAAATGCAACCATAATGAATTGGGCCCAAATTTTGTTTGATAGTTTAGGAAAGGCGATAATGGATTATAGGAGGAAAAGGATTATCTCTTTGAGGATTTACCCTCCATTTTTTATGAGTGCCTATGTGATGGATGCAATCTGTTTTGGTTCAAAATTCCTATCATGGGATGGAAGTGGACTATAAGCGATCCACTTCCCATTCATATATATCATAAGGACATGTGGGAGTCTCACTTTCACCTCCATTTTACAAAATTTGTCATGGAGTCATGCTGCCTATCCATAAATAGCTTTACAACCAAAATTCCCATAGGTTTTCTAAGGAAGCCGAAGTAGATATCCTCCCAGTGGCCAGATGGTTTGAGGATGAAACATTCACATATAACAGAGTATTTGGGAGCATTTCCTCACTGCATGTCCTCCCATACTATGCCCTCAACAAATTGATGGCTAGAGAGATATCCTAGCAAACAATGAGTGAGGGTGGAATGAGCACAAGATTGAAGGAGCAGAAAAAATAAATTTGGCCTACATTTCTATTGCAATGTGGAGCATTTTCACTGCATGATTTTGGGGATGCATGGAAAGAAGTGGAGATCATGAAATCTCTAAAATTACCTAAATTCCCAGGAAGGAAGTATGACCCAAATGGCACTGCCAATGCCTTCACTACCCTGGTGAAACTGAAGGCATTCACTCATGAGGAAGATGCACTTGATGACGTCTTCCTATAGAAAGAAACATTCACAAATGTGAAGCACATGGCATGACTAATTTTTGACCAAGAAAATCTTGAAGCCTTTCATGAATACATAGAAAGGAGATTGTTAAAGGTCTCATTGGACCAATAACAGATTGGGCCAATAAGGGGGCCAACTCCCAACATAAGCTTAGAAGAGAGCTCTAGAGAAACTTCTAAAGATGATTCTAAGGTAGAGTCCCAGGAGATGTCTACTAGAGTGTTAGAGCACTCAGAGATACAATCACAAAATTGGGGAAGTAAAGGTAAGCAATCAGAGAAGGATATAGCTGGATCAACAAAAAAAGTAATTGAGCAAACCTCAGTTAAAAAATAGGCTGAGATTCACTCCACCTCCACCCAGTCAACAAAATCCCCGGTGATTGATTTAGAGAAACAATCGGATAATTTAAAAAAAAATCTCCATATAGAGGGATAAGAAACTGAGCTATAGACTCAAAAACATAAAGTAGCTCAAGAAATTATAGTAGAGAAAACTATAAGTACTGAAGAAGTAGAGCACATTCCTGCCACTCCTAGCTCTAAAATTGTCTTGAGAATTGAGGAGATTCCTCCTTTATATGTGTTCTATAGCCCAACCCACAAAGCTATCATCAAAAGGAGAATAAAGAAGAGGAAGTTTCATGCTACAATTACTACTACTCCCGATAATGAATCAATGGATATTGCCTGGAAAGATTCACCCATCGACCCATCTGAGAACCTTACTAGATTGTTGCAGTTTGCAGGAGCCTATGCTATAACAAATATTGATAAAACAATAGAGGTACAAATGTTTCTTGGAGAAAAGGAAAATAAAATTCTATTGTTGGAACAACAGTTAGAGAAAGAAAAATCTAACCAACAAGCAGAATTGCAAATAGCCAAACTTTAACAAGAATTTGAGCAGATGCAAATAAAACATCAAGCCAACTTAGCAGAAAAAGAAGTGCAGATACAAGCAATAAAAGATAATTATAAGGATAGTCTGAAAATTGATCAGTTTATAATTGAAGTGCTCAACCTTAAATCGCAGCTAATGCACCAAAAAGAACTTTTATGCCAGAAGATCTTGTAATTGAGTGCTTATTGCGAGACTAGTGACAAGTTAAAGAGTCAAGTCGTTGACATGAGATTTGAATATGATGAAGTCTTGAAAAGAGTTTCTGACTTCATCTCCTGGCAGAATTCAGAGAATGGGAGGAAGGTCGATTTTCCTAAATTGGACGAGTCACATAAAGAAATTATATTTGCAGACTGGGATTCTCGTCTTAGACAATCGAAAAAGGCAACATCGGTTGTAGCATCAATAACAAACAATGTTATTAAACACATAAATGAGAATTTATGTAATGCCAAGCTGGTGGCAGAGTCTATACCAGGTTTTCTTCCAAATGTCAAATAGCTGGAACAATAGTGGAGGCAGGCAACAGAGGAAAAAGAGGAAGCAATTAGGAAAATGACCAGGTTAAACTGGGAAGCCTACTGGCAATATTAGTTAAACCTTATAGCCAGTGGATGACCCTGCAATTCCTAATCACTTCCATGCAGAAAATGGTGCCAACACTAACCAATGCCGTGTTCACTGAGCAGTTGAAATCTACAATCGACCGACTGACATAGCTCAAACTAATGACAGACATCTACGATCTCAAAGATCAAATGCAAAGGAGTTAGTCACCACCATGTTTTATTTCTATTTTAATTTTGTTTCACATAATTTGAGGAAGGTCATTTAAACCTCCTCAACTATTTTTGTAATAATCTATTCTTAGGATTTATAATTCAATATTTAAACCCCTATCGTGCATTTAGAGAGGGGTCCAATATTTTTTTTCGAATCAATCTTCAAAACATCCACTTTTGTCCCTTTGAGGAAGTTTTGGTGAAATGAATGGAAGAAGATTTATTTTCATTTTATCTCGCATAGTCTATTGAAATTGCTCTTTTGTATTCCTATATCATGTTGGATTGATTGGAAGTAGGTCGATATTGATGAAACACATGAGAAAAACTTATTGCAAATGGTACTTTTATCTTGTGATTTTGTTTTATTTATGTATTAAGCAATAGTTATTTCTACAAATTGTTTATGTTTGAATGTTTAAATCTTGGTTAGCATTATTGCACCTTTTCATGGTGATGGCCTAAATTTTATGCTGAATATATGAATAATTTCTTATGTGATATATCTTTCACAATCGTTTCGGCTAACTATTTATCAGAAACAATTATTGTTAAAATGATTTCACTTCTTATTGCAGTTGAATGATCTTTATTACCAATTTCTCTAGGACATTATTTTAGATCACATATTTCAATTTTATTCCCGAGTATAGTCATAGCTAGATAATGTTTAAATTAGGATATATGCATGTGATTATTAGTTTAGATTAGATTACTTTTAGCTTAAACATTCCTCCGAACTATCATATATCACCCCATCAACACTATCATAATT
Source organism: Pinus taeda (assembly GCA_000404065.3). Classification (NCBI taxonomy): domain Eukaryota; kingdom Viridiplantae; phylum Streptophyta; class Pinopsida; order Pinales; family Pinaceae; genus Pinus; species Pinus taeda. The sequence continues at coordinate 176,554 of APFE031546060.1, read as the reverse complement.
TTTATAGGGAAAATGGTCCCATTATCCACAGCTGGAGCCACTACACCAAACGGAAAAGGAACTACCATCCAAGGTCCAGACTAGGTGGTTTCCCCCCATGTTGTAAGAAACTATTTTTGAGGCTTCAACATTTTGGCACTAGAAGGAGGGCCTGACTATGAAAGGCAGGTAAATCCAAATTAAGAGGCCATTCTAAGAGGAAACCTCTCTCACCATTATCTCCAACTTCTCGATTGCATTCCAAATCTCTTAATCCTAAGCGAGAAGTTGTAAAGACAACTACAGAGCCCATTGCTGAAATCCCAAAGAAGCAAAAAATTGGGCATTTTCCTAGAACACCTCAATATTCAATCCAATTCCATAATGTTTAGAATGGAAGTGGAAGAGAATGGCACTCTTCCCTTGACATCCTAATCAAGAAAAACAAGGATGGCTCCATATATCACCAGGTTTGTCGTAAGAAAACCCACAGAAAACATTACCTTCATGCCAACTCTCACCATCATCCTGCTCAGAAACTGGGGGTTCTCAAGACTCTAGCTACCAGGGCGGTGCACATATCAGATCATTATCATTTTAATTAAAACCACTGGTTGATTATGCTGGTAAGGTTCACCTTCCCTACATACTAGGTACCACTAATAATATTTGTTACATTTTAAAGAGAAAAAATATAAAACTACCTTCAAACCCATGAATACCATTAGCATATGTCTTAAATCAGTAAAAGACCCTATTGATGCTAAATACCATAAAGGCCTTTATTTGGTACCTTGTTATTGTGGCAAAGCCTACATTGGTGAAATAGGTCGATATATGTCAACCAATATTCAAGAGCATGCCCTGACATTAAACATAACCAATTGAAAACCTTAGCCTTCGTTGAGCACTCTAGTAAAACCAATCATTACATATGTATAGAAAACTCTTCTATGGTGGCCAAAATTGATCACTATCACCATAGGAAATTTAGAGAAGCTATTGAAATCTGTAAACAACCAAATAACCTTACCTGTGAAGAGGGATGGAAAATTAGCGATAATTGGATTCCAACTCTAATGATAGATTCCATCTTCTCCTAGCTACCCTATTCTCTTGATTTGGCTTCCCTGGTCTACCTTATAATATAAAAATAATTATGAACATTAATAATTTCAAAGTTGAGAAAAATAATTGAGAAGGAACTAATTTAATCTTTAAATTCATCTTTCAACTAAAACTCCATAAATTAATAATTAACATAGATATAATTGTTTACAAACGCAAGGACTTAGAAACAAAATTAACATAATATTTAATATTTATTAATAAAAATATTATATGTTTTTCATAAATTCTAAGGCCATTAAGATTAATAATTTGATTGAAAATAATAAGTTAAAGATGAAATATTTTTATTTCAACTTTATTTTTAAACTAAAAACTCCATAAATTATTAATTAACGATTAAGAATTAGCAAAGATATAATAACTTACAAACACTTGGGAACAACACTAACATAATACTTAATGGTCACATATAAGAAAATTATACTTTCATGCCAATATAATTGACATTAATGTTTTGATTCAATTTAAAATTAATGGATAATCAATTAATAATGCATAATAAATTTAGGTAATAAGAGTTAATTAATATTAAAGTTCTTTATTTGAAATCAACAAAAGCAAAATAATAATTAATTAGATATACTTTAGATCAAGCATTATTATGTTTCAATATTAAAAAGAAATACAAAATAGAAACTAGGAATATATAATAAAAACAAACAAAATAAATAAATAAACGATTAACTAATTAATAATATGAATCATATCATTAATTAACTTGTTGGATCCTTTCACTCAACCCTCTCCTCTATTTATTGATCCCTTGATGTTCTGACTTACTCACTCATCTAATCCTGATGATGAACTATAGTGGTTGGTTCGAAACGCCGATTCCAAGAAAACATGAATGCGATGGCTTTGGAAAATATCACCATACAAAATATAGATCACAGAAGCCTCAAATATATAACATTCTTCTTCTACTGAAGCCCCTAAAGTCCAATATTTGATTCATAAATTATAGGGGATTTCAATATCTCAAGAGGAATCTAAGTTATCCCAAGATAGTGTTACCTCTCAGCTTACCCCATCTCAACGATTAACTAGAGCACATAGTGAAAAGTTTGGAACTCCACCATTCAAATTCCCTCTACCAAGACATAAGAAAGCTAAGAAGACACTATTTGAATCTCACAGTGAGGTTCTTTCACTAACACAACCATCATCTTCATTCATTCCATCCATATGATCACAAGACCAATCATCCACCTCACCACTCCAGATCATGATTCACATAGGCACTGGAACTCCATATTCCTCTACCCAATCACCTTCAACCTCTGTGACATATTCCTCTTCTCAGATACCAATAATGGCTCAAAATCATCAAAGGCCATGGACAAATCTAGGAAATGTTAGGATGTCTACACCTTTACATCTGTTTCTAGCCCATCCAAAGAAATGGCTACCAAAGTTCAATCCTGATAGTGGTCTACTTGTTGAGGAACACATAAACACTTCTATGTTGTTGATTAACTTGAATGAAGTAGTAGAAGAGGATGTAGTTCTAAGATTATTTCCATATACTTTACAAGGAGTAGCAGGATCATGATACTTCTCATTACCATCAGGTTCTATTAATATTTGGTATGCCTTTCAAGAGCAGTTCTTAACTAAATTTGGAGATGATAGATCCACGTCTACCCTAATCAATGATCTCTCCAATTTGAAAACTGAACCTAAAGAACTAATAAAAGACTTAAACTATCTCTTCAATAAATTATTGAATAAGATACAAGTGACATCTAAGCCCAGTGATGAGATCCAAAATGAGTGGTATATTTCTTCTCTCCCTTCAAACACAACTATTTTCGTCGATAGAGCTACCAAACCAACTTTGGCAAAAAATATGAAAGAGGTAATAGCTGTAGAAAAACACATTCTAGTTGTAGATAATAAAAACACATTAGAAGAACAAAAATCCAAGAAAATGAATTTTAGGGATGAATCCAAAAGAAACGACCAAAATATCCTTTTGATCTTGAAGGTTTGCAAAAAGTCCTCAAAACGATCTCTAATGAAATGGTTGATATTAAAAAACAGGTAGCAAAGACTTACTCTATGAAATAATTTACACCATTTAAAAGGAATTTCCGTGCTAATCCTAAACTTCCAAATGATATATCAAATGCTCAGATGGAGAGGAAGATGAAGTTTCAACAAATGAAGAACAAACAGATGATGAAGAAGTGGTAGAGTTAAAAGGAATGTGGGATTTTATACTTCCCAATGAAGAAATTCAAGTAGGACTGCCTATTTCCACCCGAAGTAAAAACCCTAATGATTTGCCACAAACAAATCCAAAGCAGAAGGCTTCAATGCCACCTGCCAGGGACAAAACAACAGGTAAGAAATATTCACCAAAATCCACTAAAACTACTCCTTATCAATTGAATTCTTCACCTTCAACTAAAACCCTCATAGTATCTAATGAAATGGAATACAATATTGTTGATGATATGAAAAATACTATGGAAAACATCACCTTTCATGAGCTTAGCAAGTTGAAACATTAGCAGAAGCTACTCCTTAAGGAACTCAAAGCAATACCTACTTCACCTCTTCCTGTTGCTGTGATTTCACAAGCTGCCCAAGAAATGGGAAGACCCCTAGCACCTCTTTAAACAAAATTGATCCAACAGGCATTGCTCTAATTGAAGGAAGATCTAAATATCATACTCCTCCATTTCTCCTTGCTTTTTAAATTTTTAATAGAAACTTACACAACTGTTTAGTTGATTCATGAGTTTCATCTAACATTTTACCTAGAACAGTTTGTGCCAAGTTGAATATTCAACCTTAAAAATCTGCTGTATGCATTGTACAGTTAGATCGATCTCAAGTCGAAGTTTTTGGAGAACTTAATCAAGTTACTATCAGACTCTGATCAAACCCCAAAGTTTGTCAAGTCATTAACATTCTTGTAGTTGATATTCCCGAATTCTACAACTTAATCCTTAGTAGAGACTGGTTACAAAAGCTTCATGGTTATTTTGTGACTGACTGGACTCAGATGTGGATGGAAAGCCAAATCAAATAAGCATTGATCATGAAAAACACTAAAAGAACATAGTCACAGAGCTAGAAGGAGAAATTGAACTAGTTGTGTATAACAATAATATCATCGGAAACTATTTAGTAGAATCATTTCTAGGAAATTTTAATGCTTATACTTCAACTTTTTTGGAAAACTGTGTTCTATCTCAAGTTGAAAACTTTTATCGAACAAATACTTCTAAGTGTGTAAATTTTGTAGATAAACCTGTAGTTAGCTCTTTATTTTGGAAATTATTTTTTGATGGATCTAAATCCAATGATGGAACAAGAGCAGGATGCATATTGGTTAGCCGAGAAGGAGAAAAGACTATGTTAGCATGCAGACTTGAATTTGATTACACAAACAACACTGTTGAATATGAAGCATTAGTTCAAGGTTTGTATAAATCCATTGACCTTAATATCAAACACCTCCAAGTGTCTAGAGATTCAAAAATTGTGACAAAGGAGGTAAGAAATACTATACACTATTTGTCTGGACATTTGAAATATTATCAGTCGTTAGTCCAAGGCCTAACTTCCCACTTTACAACGTTTAATATTTCCCTTATTCCGAGACTCCAAAATGCAAGTGTTGATCTCTTAGCTAATGTGGCTTCCAAGCCTATTCGACTAGGAGATCATAGTCCTAATTGATTTTCTATTGAATTGATTTTTAGGCCTTCTATTCCCAACAATATCACCAACTGGAGAGTCTTTAATAACGATCTGGATATCATAAGCGTTTTGACATCAGAAGGCTCTTATTATGATAAGATAATTGGCAAGAATCAACATGACAACCAACTTAAGAAAGAGACAACCAAGAATGCTATACCAAAGTCTATGGTTAAGATAGAAGATTTATATGACCTCAAGGACATATTCAAATGACCCACCAATTTAAAACTTCAGAGTTCAACTCTGAGATTTGAATTTATTAACCCTGGAACTGACCTTAAACCTCAAAATATTAATCTATGCCTCAGACTTATGTCAGATGAGAAATCAGCCTTTATACATTTGTTGAGGAAATATAAGAATGTATTCGCATGGAACTATGAATATCTTAAAACGTATGCCACTTCTATTATTCAACATACTATCCTCATGACGTCTGATGAAAAGCCTGTTCAATAGAAATTAAGAAAAATGCATCCTAATTTAGAAAATCAGATTAAATCTGAATTCAACAAACTATTTAAAGAGAAGATTATTTTCCTTGTCAGACATTTCAGGTGGGTCTCCAACCTTGTCCCATTCAAAAAGAAGAAGAATGATATTCGAATATGTATAGACTTTCACAATCTCAACAGAGCTTGTTAGAAGGAAAAATTTCCATTTCCTCCTATGGAACATATATTGCAATCAGTTGCAGGCTCATAACTAATGTCTTTCCTAGATGGATTCTCAGGTTATAATCAGATCCTAGTACATCTAGATGACTAGCTGAAAACTACATTCAGGAAAAAATTGGGCACTTATGCTTATTAGAAGATGCCATTTGGACTAATTAATGATCGTGCTACTTTCCAAAGAGCCATGGACATAGCCTTCAAAGGTTTAGTAAACAAATCAGTAGTAATCTACTTAGACGATATAACTATATAATCCAAAAAGCGCAGTAATTATCTGAGAGATTTAAAAAAATCTTTGAGCATTGTCAAAGGTATGGAATTTCTCTTAATACTAAGAAATATTTCTTCACGTTAAGTGAAATAAAAATCCTTGGATTCATTGTATCCAAAGTAGGGATTCACATTGACCCTATTAGAATAAGAGAAATATTTGATATTCCTTTACCTCATAACAAAAAATCCATGCAATCTTTCCTAGGTCAGATAAATTTTGTTAAAATATTTGTCCTTGACTTTTCAACAATTGTTTTAGCTCTTCAATCTATGATAAATAAAATTTCTCTTTTTAAATGGTTACACATAGAACATAAAGCTTTTAATTTGATTAAACAAGCAATCATTAATGTTCCCTCTTTAGCAACTCCAAATTTTTCTAATCATTTCATTTTATATACTTTCACTTCCGAGAAATCATATGCAACCATATTGACACAAGTCAATGAAGAAAAAGTTGAAGCTCCAATCTCTTTCTTTAGCTCCAATTTGCAGGGGGCTGAATTGAATTAATCAGATGTTGAAAAACAAGCTTTTGCTATTTTCAAATCAATAAAACAGTTTAGACCTTTCCTCCTCAAAACCCATGCTAAAGTAATAGTGCCATTCTCAGCAGTGAGAAATCTATTGATATAAAAGGATGTAGGTGAGAAGAGAGCAAATTGGGTGACAACTCTGCAAGAATATGACATTGAAATCAGACCAGTGAAAATTGTAAAAGGTCAAGGTTTTTGCAGGATGTTAGCAAGAGCATCTAGTTTATCAATACTACAAGACTCAGATGATGATGTACAAGTCTATGAGGTAAGCCTTAATAACATTGAGTCAAGTTATACTGATATCATATTTTACTTAAGAAATGGATATGCCCCAACGCAATTAAATTATAAGAAGAGAAGGGATTTGAGGCTAAAAGCTAGACAATATGAAATCATCAATGATGTGCCATTTAGAATAAATATGATTCTGTTTTACTTAGCTATCTTGAAAAATCAGAGGGAGAGAAGGTGTTGTAGGAACTCCTTGATGGACCAGTTGGTGGACATTTCTGAAGAGATACCACCGCACATAAAATCATGCGTGCTAGCTATTACTAGCCAACATTATTAAAGGATACACACATTTATGTAAGGAGATGTAAAGTTTGTCCAACAACTGTTGGGAAATAGAGAAAACCCACATTACCATTAAAGCTAGTCAATATTGAACAACCATTTGAGAAATGGGGATTGGACATAATAACTGAGATTGTTCCTCATTCTTCTAAGCAGCATAGATATATCCTTACAACAACTGATTAATTCACAAAATGGGTGGAAGCCATTTTAGTAAAGGTATCTAATTCTACAAACATCATTGAAGTCATTGACCAATTTATCATTACTAGTATATTTGGTCTACCATCTGCCCCGATGTTTGATAATGCATCTTATTTTTCAGGTAATGCTATGATAAAATTTTCTCTTAAAAGAGGTCTTAAGCTTAAATACTTTGCTAACTATTATCCACAGGGAAATGGGTTAGCTGAATCTACAAACAAAAATATCATAATGATTATTAAACGAACTATTGAACCAAATCAGAAGAACTGGCATAAGTTTTTAATATTTTCTCTATGGGCAGACCGAATAACTCAAAAGGCCTCCATTCGTACTTCTCCTTTTGATTTGGACTATGGGAAAGAAGTTGTCCTACCTACAAATATAGTTATTCCCTCTCTAGCCCTAGTTCAGTTCATAGAAGAAACTCCTTCCTCTTCTATGCAAGTTAGACAGTTACAAATTCTTCAGCTTGAAGAGGAAAGGGAAAAGGCTAGAATCACACACACACACATCATCAACATTTAGTCAAAGCTTCCTTTGATTCAAATTTTGTAAATTCAAAATCTTTTCAAATCTGAGACCTAGTATTGAAATGGGATAAAGCCCATGAAGAAAAAGGTAAGCATACCAAGTTCCAACAAATATGGCTTGGCCCGTTTCAGGTTGTGGAACAAATAGACCCATCAACCCTTTTATTGCAGGATTTATCAGGCAGGAGAGAATCTCTACCCGTTAATAGGTAGATCTTAAGGAAATATTTTCCATAGAAGATAATCTCTTCTATCCCCTATATATTATTTTCTTTATTTTTATTTTTTTAAGAAATAATAATACAAGTTGAAGAACATTCACTTTTTGCTTTGCAAATAATATTATCTTTTTATTTTTGACTTTTCACTTGTATAAGTAAAGATTGTTATGAAAATAAATTTCACACATAAAACATAGCATTAAGTCCTGTTGCTCTGAAATTGCTTATTCTCTGCCAAAATTATTTGATCTTTGATGAAACTTAACTTTAGAAAGAAACCTTGCCTCTAAATCAATTAAGAAAAGTATCAATAATAAAGCAAAGTCTCTTTACAGAAAAACATCTTTAAACTCTATAATTGTCATCTAGAATTTTTAAGGAGCCAACGATTCTCCCCATCTATTCAATTTTCATTTTTAGAGTGTAATTCTAAAATATACTTAAACTTAAAGGATAAGAGGTCTCATCAAGAGCCGACTTACCATGATCATAATGTTATAACTAGGTGACGTTACCAATACTGCATATCAAAATGGGGTAATGGCTTGAGATTGTATTGGTCAAAAGACAGGGGGTCTCATTAAGAGCGAGCTTCTTTAGTTAAGTTATAGTCAAGTGAATGACATTTTCAATTTTGGTCACCAGACCAAGACATTGTCCTTTAATGGATAAAAGATGAAATTTTGAAGAAAAAAATATTTCAAAAATAAAAAGGCAATAAGTATACAAATCTGAGCTTATCTTTATAAAATTGCATTCTCATAGGTGGGATACTAAATCATTGCTGGTTAAAAGGTAACCCTGTTGAGGCAATGAACACCTGCTAGCAGCAGAGGCTTTACCTATGACAACTGAGTATACCAAAAACTGATTTGTGAAGAACCTCCCTGTTTTTATCTTTAAAACAAGTAATGACTGATGTAGACAATGTAACTTTCTTATTTGAAGAGGATAATCAAAAGAATGATATTTAAGTGGACGTTGTTTAAATATTCGAAGAGCAGTATTACTTACCTTATATATCATGTAATTTTTATTTTCTAAACCATATTTATTTTGGAAGTTTCAAAAACTCTTAGAGATAACTGGTTCTTCCAAGTGAATCGCCAATTGTTGTGCTATTCAACAACCCCCCATTTGTTAATAGTAGTAGTCAATATTACATTAATAAATGGGGGCCCTTTAAAAAAATCCTTCCAAAAATAAGTTTAGCATTTAGGCATCTTCCTTGTTGAATTTTGGAATAAAACAAGATATCAATCAAACAACTTTTCAAAACTAGTAAATGTCTGCCTTTCTTGCATATCACACGATCAAGTGTGATTGAAAGCCTTGCTAATCCACCAAAACTAGAGAAAAGCAATCAAAAGAGGACTCCATGCGAAACACTTCGAAACTATTATGTTTCTTATATAAACTAAGTCCTAAGGCATTTCTCATTAAAACTATAGCCCGTATCACATATCACTATTTTTAGAAGGCGCACCTTAATGAGTTAGCTTAAAACATTCGAGATGTCAAATTGTGATGAGAACATCTCCCTTATCGCATCACATTTCTGACATTAAAAAGAACACTGCAAACTTGCCATCCGGCGAGATTGCAAAACGTGATTGAGACCAGGACCCACTCCTGAGATATGTTACAAATGAGTATTTAGGTTCATTTCTTAATAAAAAGGGCTTTACACAAGAAAACATGACAAATAAGCTATGTTTTGGAAATGATAGTAAGCGGTCCGCATTTCACATCTCACAGAAACAAAAGAAACGATAAGGAAAGAGTACAAACATAATGTGATAATGCAATTTGTGATATTTCATCACAATCACAAAATTGACATTTTCACAATTTAAAGGCTCGCCACCCTAAAATATTTCTTCCCAACTTATGATGCGGACACTAATGAGCAATAAATATAAGAGATAATGAACCATTAGTGGGCATTTAATAAAGGTTAATGACATTTATGTGTGAAAATCTTTTCAACATGATACAATATCTTCTCACTTGCGTTCAAATAAAACTCCTTTCTTATCACCTTTTCAATTTATCTGTATTATTCCATCTTACATTTATTCTTATCTCGGTATATCCGATAGCTATTGTTTTTCTCCATTTTAAGGAAAAATCCATAGAAGCAGTCTTTGAGAGCAATGGAAAAGAAGGGAAAGGTAGTTGTGTCTGAGAAATCAAAAATGACTCCTTTATTGATAGATACTATGTGCAGCAGAGAAGGAGGAACCTCTATGTGGGAAACCATGTATGATTTATTAGAAGAAGAGGAACCAAGACCTTTGGAAACAAAGGTCACAATTGACGGTAATGTTTCTTCAGATGCCTCCATTTTTGAGATGACATGCTCATTTTTGCATCGCATAGCTACGACCAAAGAGAATCCCTTAGATAGATATGTTCAAGTGGATCATTGATTAGGTCAATATCCCAAACATAGAATTTAAGAATAGCAGCCAAGAGGTTATGGGATCTTTTTCGCCAGACAACCTATGACTTATGTACAACCTGCCAGAGCCACAAACTCTCTACAATAAACAATATATTGAGAAGTTTTCCAAATAGACGAGGACCCAACAGATGTCATGCGGATCTGGTCGAAAAATGAGGGAAAGATCAAAAAGGAAAAAATGGGTATGAACTCTACTGCATCTATTTCTCCCCCTCATAGTTTTGCAGCAACCATGCTATGTGGGATGTTTGGCAAGCCTGATAGCACTAAATTTTCCCTAGAATGGCTGCCATTAATAGATACAGCCGTAAACGAAACCATAATTAATTGGGCCCAAATTTTGTCTGATAATTTAGGAATGGCAATATTTGATTATAGGAGGAAAAGGAGTATCTCTTTGAGGATTTACCCTCCATTTTTTATGAGTGCCTATTTATTGGATACAATCTATTTTGGTTCAAACTTTACTATCATGGGATGGAAGTGGACTATGAGCAATCCACTTCCCATTCATATAGATCATAAGGACATGTGGGAGTCTTAGTTTCACCCCCATTTTTACAAAAATGTTCATGGAGTCATGCTACCTATCCATAAATTGGTTTACAACCAAAATGCCCCTAGATTTTCGAAGGAAGTTGAAGTAGGTATCCTTGCAGTGGCGAGATGGTTTTGGGAGGGAACATTCACATATATCAGAGTATTTGGGAGCATTTCCTCACCACATGTCCTCCCATAATATGTGCTTGAAAAATTGATGGCTAGAGAGTTAGCCTACCAAAACACGAGTGAAAATGGATTGAGCAAAGGATTGAAGGAGAAGAAAAAGGCCAATTGGCCTACATTTCCATTGCAATGTGGAGCATTTGAACTGCATGATTATGGGCATGCATGCAAATAAGCAGAGATCATGAAATATCTAAAATTACCTAAAACCACAAGAAGGAAGTATGACCCAAATGACACTGCCAATGCCTTCACTCATGAGGAAGACACATTTGATGATGTCTTCCTACAGAAAAAAATTCACAGATGTGAAGCACAGGGCATGACTACTTTTTGACCCAAAAAATGTTAAATCTTTTCATGAATACAAAGAAAGGAGATTGTTAAAGGTCCCATTGGAACAATTACAGATTGAGCCAATAAGGGAGCCAACTCCTAGTGTAGACTTAGAAGAGAGCTCTAGGGAAACTTATAAAAATGATTCTGAAGGAGCGTCCCAAGAGAAGTCTACTAGGGAGTTAGAGCACTAAGAGAAACAGTCAAAAAATGGGGGAAGTAAGAGAAGGATACAACCGGATCTACAGAAAAATCAACTGAGAAAACCTCAGCTAAAAAACTAGGTTGAGATTCACTCCACCTCCACCCAATCAACAAAATCCCCGGTGATTTATTTAGAGAAAGAATGGAGAATTTTAATAAAAGGTTCCATCCAGAGGGACAAACACTTGAGCTATAGACTCCACAACACAAAGCGCCTCAAGAAATTATAGTAGAGAAAACTGTAAGTACTCAAGAGGTAGAGCACATTCCTGCCACTCCTACATCTGAAATTGTTATGAGAATTGAGGATATTCCTCCTTTAGATGTGTTCTATAGCCTAGCCCACAAATCTATTTTCAAAAGGAAAAGGAAGAAGAGGAAATTGGATGCTACAATTGCTACTACTCCCGATAATGAATCAATGGATATTGTCTGGAAAGATTCACCCATCGACCCATTTGAGAACCTTACTAGACTATCACAGTTTGCAGGAGCCTATTCTACAACAACTATTAATAAAGAAACAAAGGTACAAATATTTCTCATAGAAAAGGAAAATAAAATTCTGCTATTGGCACAATAGTTAGAGAAAGAAAAACCTAACCAATAAGCAGAATTGCAAATAGCCAAGCTCCAGCAAGAACTCGAGCAGATGCAAATAAAAGATCATGCCGTCTTAGTAGAAAAGGAAGTACATATACAAGCAATAATAGATAAGTATAAGGACAGTCCGAAAATTGATTATTTTATAATTGAAGCACTCATCCTTAACTCCCAGCTAATGCACCAAAAAGAATTTATATGCCAGAAGATCTTGTAGTTGAATCCTTATTTCAAGACTAGTGACAAGTTAATGAGTCAAGTCGTTGACATGAGACTTGAATATGATGAAGTCTTGAAAATATTTTTTGATTTCATGACCTGGCAGAACTCAGAGGATGGAAGGAAGGCCGGTTTTCCTAAAATGGAGCAGTCACATAAAGAAATTATATTTGCAGACTGAGATTATCAGCTTAGACAAGCAGAGAAGGCAACAATTGTCATAGCAGTAGCAACCAATAGTGTTATTGAAAACATCAAGGAGAATTTACATAGAGCCAACCTGGTGGTAGAGTCTATTCCAGGTTTTCTTCCAATTTTCAAACAACTAGAACAACAGTGGAGGTAGACAATAGAGGAAAAAGAGGAATCAATTAGGCAAATGACTAGGTTAAACTAGGAAGCATACTAGCAATATTTAGTTAAACCTTACTGCCAGTGGATGACGCTGCGATGCCTAACCACTTCCATGCAGAAAATGGTGCCAACACTAACCGATGTTTGTTTATTGAGCATTTGAAATCTACAATCGGCTGACCAACAGAACTCAAACTAATGATGGACATTTGTGATCTCAAAGATCGAACACAAATGAGTTAGTCACCATGTTTTATTTCTATTTTAGTTTTGTTTCGCATAATTTGAGTAAGGTCGTTTAAACCTCGTCAACTATTTTTGTAATGATCTATTCTTAGGGTTTATAATTTAGTATTTAAGTCCCTCTCATGGATTTAGAGAGAAGTCCAGAAATTTTATCAGAAACAATCTTTAAAACATGCACTTTTGTCCCTTTGAGGAAGTTCTGGTGAAATGAATGGAACAAGATTTATTTTCATTTTATCTGGCATATTCTACTGAAATTGCACTTTTGTACTCCTAGATGGTGTTGGATTGATTGGAAGTAGGTCGATATTGCTGAAATACATGAGCATAATTTATTACAAATGGTACTTTAATCTTGTGATTATGTTTTATTTATGTATTAAGCAATAATGTTTTCTTCAAATTGTTTATGTATGAAAGTTTACATCTTGGTTAGCATTATTGCACTTTTGTATGGTGATGACCTAAATTTTATGCTGAATATATGAATAATTTCTTATGCAATATATCTTTCACAATCATTTTGGTTGACTATTTATCTGAAACAATTATTGTTAAAACAATTTCACTTCTTATTGCAGTTGAATGATCTTTATTAACAATTTCTATAGGACATTATTGTAGATCACATATTTCAATTTTATTCCCAGGTATAGTCATAGCTAGATAATGTTTAAATTAGGATATATGCATGTGATTATTAGTTTATATTAGATTACTTTTAGCTTAAACATTCCTTCGAACTATCATATATCACCCCATCAGTACTATCATAATTTCTATTGGGAAACTAGTCGCATTAACCCCAGTCGGAGCCACTACACCAAATGGAAAAGGAACTTCCAACCAAGACCCGAACCAGGTGGTTTCCCCCATGTTGTAAACAACGATTTTCAAGGCTTCAACAAGATGGAAAGATCCAAAATGACCCAAAGTATTGAAGTCCATTGTGGGTCATGATGGGCCAGATAACTCACATAATCAAACGTCACTTGATGCCAACACTATTCCTTTAGAATTAACTAAATCTCTTGATATGCCATCTGAACCATTAGTAGAGGAAGCTCATCATTCGATCAATATGGAATAAAATTTAGACAAAATTTTGTATATTCAAAGAGTGGGCACAAACGCACCCATGAATCAAATTTCTTAGACAATGATAATGAGCTAACAATATGTTGGAGCAAATGGTAATGGAAGCATCTCAAGGAAAGGGAGTTATTTTCTCATCTCCATCTATTCATGACAATCCCTCAAGAGAGATAAATGTTCATAAGAGGAAATAAGGGAGAGGAAAACTAATGTACAATATTAGAACCTAAATCAAGGAAAGAAGAAAATGTAATGCTATGTAGTGTGCTTAGGGAAGATTGATATAATCTGATGTTCAAAAGTAATAAAAATTATTCAAAAATTATTGTATATATAATAATCTATTTTATAAACCTATATAAGGAAATATATTATCAATTTTAACAAACTTACTATTTTAATTATAATTTTATAAGCTCTCTTTTGTAAGACTGTTTTTTTTTTAAGAGTTGTATTTAGTGAATATTTTTAACTGCTTTTGAAAAAGTAAAGTAAGGAGAAATTTTTGACATTTATCCTCCCTTTTATTTGCAAATCCTTATTTCCAAGTCTTTTACCAATTTTGACACAAAATTGTATTGTTATTTTTTTAACACTAATTTTAGCTATCTTTTCAAAATACAAAATCCTATTTTTTCAATGTTTAAAAATAAAAATAAGATTCTTTTTAAGCAAAATTAAAAATATTAAAACTCTTATATATGATTTAATAGATTTCATATCATTATGTATCAAGTGTTATATGTTTTTAAATATGATATAAAATTATTACTTTTAACACTTTTTTATACTATAAAGAAGCTACACGTATTTGCAGTACGATTCGATTGGATTCCCCTGCAGGATGTTGGCGAGCTTGGCAGTTCTTGAATCTTAATATAGTGGAGGGAAAATGGCCTGAAAATTGAAAAAAGAAAAAGCCAATTTCTATGAAAGCCAATATAGTTCAGATATAAAAATTGCAATTTTTAATACTATTGTCTGAGTAATGATTTATATTTTAAAATAAAAAAATCAAAAGTCCAACTATATCAAATTTTGAATAGTATAATAAAAATATTTATCATAAAACAACAATATATGAATATATACTATAAAACACCAATATATGAATATATACTATTTTAATAGTAGCATCCAAACTCAAAATATTACAACTATAATTTATTAAAAAATAAAAATGTCAACATGATTTTTAAGCAACAATTAAAACTACTCAACCATATCACATATTCCAAATTTATCATTTTAAATAGACTCAAATTCATGTTCTTCACCATTATTCAATACTTCTATCAAGGTCATTTTCCTTTCATGGGATCTTTGATGCTCGCAAGTTCCTTAATATGATACTTTCTAACTAATCCATATAGTGTTGGTTGAAATTCCTATATTGTTCCACATATGATCCATCAACATCTTTTTTGATGAACCCAACTTCCTTCATTTTATTTATAAGAGATTTAATAACATTAATTCTTTGTTTTTCATTGTAGGCATTTCAATTGGCGAACACTCTGTTATGAAGTATTATTTAGTGTTCAAATCCACTATGGGAAAGAAACATTTTAGGGGCTAATATTCATAGATAGGTTAAATTACATAGAGTCTATATAAAACCATTAGAAAATTTAATAGTTTTATAAAAATATTACAACACATTTTACATTTTATATGTTAGGGACTGGTAAGATTCACCAAGGTTTCTAAACTTTCAGATAAATTTACATATTTAAAATTTTCTCTACCAGTGGGTTAAACTAAAAAAATGAAATAAAAATATAAGATTGTTTTCAATAGCTATGTACTTTCTTCCTTTTTTTAAGGAACATGTTGTTGTTGTACCTAATCATCAAACACAAGAAATAATCACAAAAATTAATATAAACAAACAAAAACTAAAATTTAAAAATATTGAAATTTGATTTTATAGATTTACATGATAATTTTTAAATAAAATGGAGAAAAAATCCAAAGATTGTTTTCAATAGCTATGCACTTTCTTCCTTTTCTTAAGCAACATGCTGTTGTTGTACCTAATCATCAAACACAAGAAATAATCACAAAAATTAATATAAACAAACAAAAACTAAAATTTAAAAATATTGAAATTTGATTTTATAAATTTATATGATAATTTTTAAATAAAATGGAGAAAAAATCCAAAGCCTAATTTCCTTGAATTAGAAATAGATCTATAAGATAAATAATTAATAATTGTGGTTTTTACAAATACTAACAATCTCTCCCTTCACTTCATTTTCCTCGCATGTAATTATCTTTATTTCCACAACATTATAAACCAATATATGGCTATAAATAATTACATAAATTGGTGTAAACGCATAAAAAAATTAAAAATATTTAAAAATATTGAAAATTATGTTATAAATTTATATAATGTTTCTTAGATAAACTAGAAAAAAATACAAAAATCCAATCGCTTTAACTTGAAAATGTATTGTATTTATAAGATAAATAATCAATGCTTGTTGCTTTTAATAAAGGTTAAAAATATATCCCTTTATTGTATTTATAAGATAAATAATCAATGCTTGTTGCTTTTAATAAAGGTTAAAAATATATCCCTTTAATTCTTTTTCTCACCTGTTAACTTTCTTGCCACAACATATATGACTATATTTCTCTCCATATTTTTCATTGACTAGAATAGAATCATAAATATTATCTTTTTCCCAACATACATCATGCGTGTTCCTATATCACTTTTGATTGTTACTAATATTATGGTTATTCCCTTAACATGAATTAGTACAAAAATAAATTAACTTCCAATTAATAAATATTTATAGTTATAATAATTAATCATAATTGTCTTATAAAATTAGTTTCCTCCTTAATCTCCCATTGTCCTTGCAGCTTGAGAATATCATCCTAATTGTGTGTCTAAATTAAAAGTCACCAATATTAGAATTGGTAATGTAGTGACTTTTAAAAATCCTTTAAGCATTTTATTAAAATTTTGGTAAATATAAGGATCACTATCCTATCTAATTATTTGGACATTGTAACCATGCAAGATGTATTTAATAACTAGTGAGTAACCCTTATTAGGAGCAAGACAAAGATGAATCAATAGAACTTATTCTCATACAAATTAAAGTAACCCTTATTAGAAGCAAGACAAAGATGAATTAATAGAATTTATTCTCATACAAATTAAAGTAGGCAAGAAGATCCAAGAAATCATGAATGGGCATCTCAATGAGAAAAATCAAGCATGTGAAAGGCTTAAGGAGAAATTGTCTTTCCGAGGAAATAAATTGAAAATGAAAATACTCAGTTGAAATTTAACGAGACATTTGGAAGAGGGAATAAAAGTTTAAAAGAGGTTCTTGAGGAAAAAAGAGTGTCCAAAGATAGAACTGGTCTTGGATTTGAGGCAAAGTCAAGCTTAACGACGGATATGAAGGGAAATAAAGTAATTACCTTCATGCAAGCATTATAAAATGCAAACAACATAGCATCCAAAGATGATTCAATGTAACAAAAATGAAAAAAAGGGACTACACAATCAAATTTGTAGACAAAGACAAATTAGGTATTGCAAAATACAAGCAATTCGATTTAGCAAAAGTTTGACAACACTAGGGAGGAAAATTGAATTTCTCAGAGAGTAGCTCACTAAATATTTAGAAATCAATTTTCACCTAGGTATGAGGACATATTTGTGGGCTAGTATTTTACTTGTACAAATTATGGTCACAAGGCAACAAATTGTAGGGTGAATCTATCATTTAGGCAACTGAAGCCACGAAGAAGAATTATCAACCAAATAACCAATTTGTTAGGCAAAAGATGAGCAGATCTAGGTACAAAAAATCATTTTCCACAATGAATATATTTATTCAATGTTATGTCTCTCAGAATTTTAGCCATAAAGTAGCTAATTTCAAACTTAGAAACACATGAACTTATCTAAAAATCAAGAAAACAAACTATCAACGCAAATTCTTGAAGAAAGAGGAAAACATAGAGAACTGTAATGTGGTTTTATATGCTCAAAATGAAGGAAGCCATTGGCATGTGCACAATGGCCATTCCAGACACATTTCAACAGATAGAAGTAAGTTTTTGTCATGGAAACCAGTCAAGAAAGGTAATGTGACCTATCAAAATAATTCACTTGGTAAGATTCTTGGCAAAGGAATTAACATTCTAGCTAATGGTAGAGGAAAGGCCAAGGATATGTTGTTTGTTGATGGACTGGAACAAAATTTACATAGTTTATCTCAGATGGGTGACCAAGGCTATGGTGTGCTATTCAAATCTAAAAAATATCAAATCAAGTTTACATGCATAAGATATATAGTAGTTGAAGCTAATAGAATATACAATAATGTCTACGTTCTAAAAGAGAAAATAGAGAAGTGTTGTTTGAAAAAGATTAATGAGAGTTGGTTGTGGCATCGAAGGTTACAACATCTAAAAATTGATCGGATTGTCAAGTTACCCTTTATCCTTTATCCTTGTGGCATCAGATTGTCAAGTTATCCTTTATCGTTCCTTCTTTAGCCTTCTTCCTTGTTTGATTTAATCCTTTTCTTTCCTTCATGGTTAAATTATATGGTTTAAGATATTTAAATAACTAATTTATATTCTAATGAATTTATGTTAATTAGTTACCCATCCCTTAAATTAATTCTAAAACTATAATAGATTCATTTCATTTACTAATTCCCTAAATCTAGTAACTGAGGTTCCTAGTAGATTTCTGAGATATTAATACCCTATCCATTGATAGGAAGATACCACTATCGTTTTACTTTTAACACTAATAGTAATAAATTAATATAATAATTATAGTAGGGATCTAGTATAAGATCATATTAATAATATCCTTAAATTTATTTAAAATAAGGTTAACACAATTAACTTCATTAGATTAGTAATATTATTAAATCAATTATTGTCCCTAAATAGATTATTTCTAGCACGTGAATTAAATAAGATAAGCAATAGTATAACTAACTATGTATCTAATAATTCAACTTAGTTAATATAAGAAAAAGAATTTATTTAAATCACGGTTTATTATTAAAATAATTAAACAATTAAATAATATTTTTTTAACAATTAAATAAACAATTAAAATTAAAATACTATAAATTAATTCTATTATATAATAGTCAAATTAATTTATTCAATATATATACATTAAAATAAAAGATACCTTTCATGTAAACTTACTTTTAATTTAATAATAACCTCAACTTAATTTATAATTTGGTTTTGCCCCCTTTTCCCTGTGTCCGGTCCAACAAGCCATTTCCTGGACAAAAATTATAGAAGTTGGAAGTTCTTCTCTAATTATTTAACATGCATTCTGGATTTGATTCTTCAACTTGTCCTGACGATGAACCACACTGGTTGGTTCGAAATGCGTCGACAAATATTCTATCATGTGCTTTTAGCCGAAGAATTCTATAAAATCTACAACACTTTTTTCTATTATGGATTGGAAAATGTTAGGTTATGGATGAGTATAAAGGCCAAAACAGTAACATGTGTAACCACAAGGAAATTATTTCCATGTTTGAGAAGGTAATGTTGTCACCCTTCACAACGATAGTGATGAAATTAAGAAAGGATTACCAAATATGTAATTACAATAATTGTCAAATGTGTGTGTTGAAGACGAATTCACAATAACATCATCACCACTCTACATAGATATAAAATGGGATATAAATATAAAGGATGAAATGTCCATTGGGAGTGAAATGTCTTGTATAGACCATTTTTCCATGACAAAGGCCTTGGACCAGGCAGTTGATGCTTCCAAAAGACCCTCCTTATTATAATTTACATGCTAAAAAGCTCAAGCTTTAGATAAATTGTGAAAACAAATGGAAAGAAAAAGCCACGTATAATCAATATTGTATGAAAAATCGCTGGCAAATTGCATCATAGAAGAAGAAATTTCTCCTATGGTTACCCATACATGTGGGTGGTGTTAGCTTCCTGCTGCAGCAGGGTATTCATTTTTCATGATTGGCATTTCACACGCCAAATATGTCGTACTTTGCTTGCTGCAATGCTCCATATTTGCTCAAACAGTCTCCAAATGAAAAATGCTACTTCAAGTTCATTCAATTGCCTTCAAATTTTGTAAAGTTATTCCAGTATCGCTTTTCTTTTAGTTAAAGGGAGGTCCAAACAGTTTAATCTTGGTCTCCCTAGGTTTAAATTTCCTGTTTTAGAATATAGAGATTGTAAATCTGTCCAAACAGTTTAATCTTGGCAGATTCTTAGATAGGTAGAGAAGTAGAGGAGCCCAACAGCTTAATCTGGGCTCCGAAAGAAATAAGGGTAGTATGTAGATAGGAAAGCATCAAAAGAAAAATGAATGACGGGTTTGCAAGTCTAAGTGCACCCCCAAACAAAAGAAGAAAAAATGCTAGGAAAGTAGGTTGGGTAGGTAGTTCTGAGGTTGTTGAATTGCTGACCAGTTCCAGATTTTCAGGTATCATATCATGCAGAACATAATCAGCAAGGATTTGTAAGCAAAAAAGGCTCAAAAGAGGTATAACTGACTCCCCTTCTCTGTTTTCCCCAATCATTAACTAACTTCCCCAAAAGAGGTCAAGATCTGCTTGACACCTCTTAAGTTCCATCATCTTCATAACACTGGCTTGAGTAAAGATATGCTTTACTCAAAGTTGTTCCATATTTTCTCCCAAAGTATGGTCCTACCCCCTTGTAACAACCTAAGCTCTCACGAACTTAGTGCTTTCTTACCATCTCCATATTAACCACTAACATTATTATTTAGCTCCCTATTCTTCCCATCCCCCTATTAATATTAAGTAAAAATTCCCCTATGTAATATCCTTCCCCCTGGTTGAAAAATAACCATAAGAACTCCCGGGAATTGTTCAGTTCATCAGAAACTAAGAAAGAACCCTTGACCTCCAAAACCACCTCCCAGATACTATGGACTCCTTCCAAAGTATAAAATCCCTCCGAGGTAATCGGACCCCTTCCGAAACCTCAAATGCCCTTCACACCCCCTTACTTTCTCTTTCCTCCTTCAAGCCGTTTCGCATCGCAACCTCGCACTCTCATATTCATGCAAATCATCACCCATCTGTCCCCCCGCCGATGCGATATTGCGATATCGGCGATCGGTGATCACAAATGCCGAGGGTCCAATCCATTCACCTCTCCGTCTCCGCCGATGTGATATTGCGATATCGTCGATCGGTAGTCGCAAGTGCCAAGTCTCCAAACCAATTCCCCTCGTTCCCCACCAACGCGATATCGCAATATCGCATCGGAGTCTCTTCACCACAATACATCCAGTATATCACCACGTCGCTCTGTACCAGGGACCCACAGCTGACATCATCCACCGTACAACCGACGCCATGCTTACGTCAGCAGCCAGAAAGCCAAAAAAACTTCGCGCAGGAAGAAAAATCGCACTTCGGAGCTCCAGATCAAGAAATGGAGGCAGTTTCCGATGCGCAATTAGCGTGAAGCGCTAATCGCGCATCGCTATGGGAAATAGGCCATTTCGAGGAATCTTCAGGGAATCTTCTGATTGCTGAGCCCATTGCGCACCGAAAGAGCCCGGAAATCGCCCGATCGTGTCAAAGGATCCCGTTTAAAGACAACAACAGATCAATCGCAGAGTTTAAAGTGTATCAGAACAAATCAGCAGGCATCAAGCGTGTCAAAGAGTATCAGTCGACGGCGGAAGCCATCAATGTAGCGGCAAAGTGTATCAGCGAATATCTTGAGCAGCGGCCCGAAGCAAGAGAAAATTTAATATCTTCCAGCAGATTCATAGAAGGAGGGCGAAAATACTTGAAGCTCTCAAATCATAATTATTGCACATTCAATTCACACCAAAGCCGAACTGCAGCCCCGAAGCACAATCACTCCAGCAACACCGCATCTAGTCCCCAAGGGCCACCTAGTCACTTGTTCCGATCCAGCTGCACCCAACGCAGCCAAAAAGATTTACTTGCATTTAATTCCAGCAGCACTTAGATTTTTGAAGAGTTCTAAGCAGACCTATCGAGGTCACTTGTAATGATGTCTTTCCGATATTTTGTTTATAAATACCACCCTAAGCAATGTTGTGAGGGGTTGGTTGGTTGGTAGTACTTGTTGGTCAGTCTTCTTTCCAGCATTTTCTCTGAGCAGAGACTCGCACTGTAACTATCATAATCTCCATAATCAAAGATTGCTGAAAGCATGGATTGTGAAACAACTTGACGTTTCTCTTGGCCAAGGAATGATCATGGAATTCCTGTGTCTCTACATGATCCAATAAGTGTTCCTCTCCCCTGTTTTATTTTATGTTTTTTTATCATCATTCCGCCTTTCTAAATTGCAGAAAAAAAGAATAGCTTAAGATTTGTTCCAATACACCTTAAGTTCAATTTTTGCGTTTTTCAATGTTTTCTTCAGAAACATTTATGAGCTTGTATTCTTAAATGATCTGGTTTACGCTATTTCTTTCACATATGAGTGCATGTCTTAGGAATTCTTAACTGCTCCGGGATCCCACTCATCCATTTCTCCTCTTTGTCAGCATGATGAAATGATTCTCCTTTTCCTTTCATCCCTGATGTTCACTCCGTACTTTCAGCAGACAAAACATTGTATCTTGTGTGGCTATCCCGCTCCATATCCCCTTGTGACCAAGAAAACACTCCAAGCCTCAATCTGTGACTCCATGCCCAATGGTTCGAAACTTATCACACCTTACCGTGCCTCTTTGTTCAAGAATCCTACCTTCTTTCCAATCACAATCAACACTCCCTTGAAGTCAGAAAGCTAGCTTAAAATCATCAACTAAGGTTGAATCAAAAGGAGAGAGCCCTCTCCGATTGCAGGTGGGCTAGAACCTGCAATCAGAAGATTGGTTTGTGGTTACATCAGCCGTATCCCTATTAGGAGCCTAGGGACAACCTGAGTGATAACAGGTGGGTAACATGCCGATATATGACATGATTCTTAGGGTCTAGAGGAAGTAAACATCCTACTAACATAATGATTGTTTGGTTACATCTAGACGTTGCCTCTCCTTTGTGTGTCCAAAAACTAAAAGTAAGTCCATCATTAACTAGTTGTAATCCATTGTATCAATCTCTTATGTTATCTCCACATACCCATCAAGAATGTCAGATATGGCAAACAAATGACATTTTGGAATTGTTTCTAAAGCTTTCATTTACACTCCATTCCAATGTATTTGATGAAATGTACCCACTTGATTTTCTTCTTTCATATTCATTTACATCCTGAAAAGTATCTATTTAAAAAACCAAGACAACCTCAATATCCCTAGATCCTAACACCCATCCATATTTGCCACAAACTATAGAATTAATACTCTCTTACAATCAACCCACTAGCCTTAATATATATTTTTTCTTCTTTCCATTTTCAATGCACATGAAGTTATATTTTATTACTTGGTCAACAAGATGCCATTAAAAGTGAGAATTCTTCTTCTTTCCATTCTCGATGCACATAAAGTGATATTTTATTAGTTGGTCAAAAAGATGCCATTAAAAGTGAAAATTCCATCATTTTTCATGAAATGTCTCCATGAAACATTTTATTGCCTTCCTTGACAAAGAAAATCTTGCATTATTATATCAGAGAGAATGTTTCATGTGCCATAGCAAATATGAATTGTAAGACATTATGAGTATATAGAAAAACTAGATCTAATATTACTACAAATTTATAATGAAGCAAAAGTGGTGGACACCATAACAAACCTATAAAATTGAGCTCTGAACTTCTTTAATTGCTTTTCTCTTCTGACACAAGCTAGCAAAATCCTTGTAAACAATTCCTTCTTTCTGAGCCCAACATTCAAGACCCTTAATTTTACAGCCCAACTTTCAAGGCCCTTAATTTTAGAATCTGGCCCTTTTGCCAAAAGATGCATTGTCTATTTCATCTAGCCCTTGGAATCTTCCCACAATCAGCTGTAATATTTCCCACATCATATTTCTTGGCGAACAAGATTAGGGATGTTTTTCTCATAAAAAGCCATGGATTCCCTTGCACCTCAAATGTAGAAAATATAATGCCAGAAATGGATACAATATTACAAACAATTATGAGGAAGCAAAGGTGGTTCAATTTTTCTTCAACTCATTGCCGAAAGTGAACTGAGGAAATTCCAGGGAATGGATACAATATTACAAACAATTTTGAGGAAGTACAAGCAAATGAATTTGTCTTCCCCTCATTTCCCAAAAGAGACTGAGAAAATTTCAACTTGAAGGTGGTTCACAAGTTGTCATGGTCTTCTAAAAACTTTATCGATGGTACTCCCCTCTCAATCCTTAGAGTCTCATTAGTGGCTTGCACTATTATAAATAGGATTGAGCACACATGAAGTAGGATTGAACATATGAAATTTTACCATACACAGAAAGCAGGAAACAAAGTTTTCGATTTTCTGGTGAATGTAGATGTTGAAAGCTCTGTTGGTTAGGTCTGATTTAGTTGAACATGCAAGAAAATGACAAAACACCGAGTTTACCAACATCTTCAAAGGATAACGGAGGAGGATATTCCAAAGCATAAGATAAAAGAAAAAACAATTATTCCTCTTCCTTGGAAAATCAAATATTGACCACTCTGACTTATGAGGATCAAGACTCTAGTGATGACCCTATGAGAAGAATTGTCTCATTAGTGGGCCTGAGTATTCTCATGGCATCCACTGGTGATTAGAAATAGATCTAAAATGAGAAGACATTCTTTTTTAATTATAATGGGAGTCAATTTTAATACTTTTGTTTTACTTCTATTGCATATTTATTTGGTTACTTTGGGTTTTAATGATTTTATAAGCAGAGATGGTTGAAGGACCTGAGTAAACATGCATAACAAGGGTTTGTAGCAGGTTTTCAGTGTTAGGCACCATGGAGGGGTGTGAATGGGGGAGTTCCACTCCCTCCTACAGTCATGTAGTCTCAAATTGTTTCAAGAAGCCAATGGAAGCAGAAACCGAGAGTACAGATAAAGGAAAATCGAAAAACAACAGATCACAGGGGCAGGTAGAAATGCAGGAGGAAGCCAGAAGAGAGAAGAAAATAGGAGGAGATAGTCAGAAAGCTGAACCAAGATGTTGATTAGGACCATGTAAACCTAATACATCCATCACACCTCGAGTGGTATTAAGTGATCTAGCACTACACGTACATAGGGAGCACATGGCGACTTATGCAGTGATATGAAAAATCATGGGGCTATGGCAAACAGAGAAAGATTTATACGCAAGGATAAAGAACCATTGGAAACCTAAGGGAGAAATAGATTTGCACCTTGGATCCAAGAGTTTCTTCACAGTTGTGTTCACAAATCTAGAGGATAGAGACATGGTGTTTGAAGGAGGACCATACTTCTATGTTGTTGCAGACCTCTATATGCGGCCATGGGTGATGAGAATTTCATCCCAAAATGAGAAACATTTACTTCGGTGCCGGTATGGATAAGACTCTATTCCCTACCTCTAGATTATTCGCTCCCAGAATCATTAAAAGCCATAGGAAATAAACTAGGGCATTTTTTAAAAATATTAGAGGCCACACTATGCGGAAAATATACCTCCTTTGCCCAAAATGCGTAGAAATGGACCTTTCTGGGGCTCTACCAGATGAAATAATTCTAGAAGTATATGATGAAGAATGGGTGCAAGTAGTGGACTATGAGCATGTCCCTTGCCGATGTCGCAAATGCCATGAACATGGGCACCTCTTCAGAGACTACCCTTTAAATAAAATGGAGAGCAATATCAAAGCAACCTCAGGGAAAGTGACTAAAAGCTTTATCAAAGTGGGAGGCAGAGGAAAAGGAGGGATAAAGAGCCAGGAAAAAATATATGAGGAAACGTAGCCTAGTCATAATAGGTTCAAGATATTAGAAGAAGAAGCGAGGGATGAAAGAGTGAACCAAGTACTGAAGGACAATCTTGTAGAGAAGGAAAATGATGAAAGCATGGAGGATAGACCTAAAAGAAGACAACCAAAGGAGGATCAACCAAGCATTATGGAACTTGACACAGACCAAGAGATGACCCCAAGCGAAATGGGAATGGAGCATCATGAACTGCAGGAAATTCTGGAAATGGAGCAAATCGATCTAGAGAAGTTCCTAGAGGAAGGAACTACCAAAGGAGTGGATTCGCTACCTCAAGAGGAGTTTAACAGAGAACAACATCTATTCCTCTAGAGAACTCAGGCAAATGGTTTTGGGGTCAAAAGAAACCATGACAGTTAGGACAATGGAGGGGTTAAAATGGTGGAGGCAACAGTGGGACAAGCTCCCAAGAACCTAGGAAGGAAAAGAGGAAGAAAAAATAGAATGAGCTGCTGATAGAATGTGGAAAACTCATGATCAAACCAGGTAAGATGAAAGACCTAAATAGTTACTCATTTACAAATCTTTCTTGATGAAGCTCACCACATGGAATTTTAGGGGGCTAGGAAGTAAAAGGAAACAAAGAAATCTCAGCAATAGAATGAAAGAAGAAAAACTAGATATGGTATTTATCTAGGAAACAAAATGTTCTATAGACAAAATAAGAGAGATACGTAGAAAATGACTTATTAAGTATGAATATCTAGAAGTTAAAGTAGACAACAAAGCAGGAGGAATTCTCACATTTTGGAACCCCTAGAAACTTTGAATCCTAGATGTTGAAGCATCCAAGAACTACCTATCAATGGTCATCCAACCTTTGGGGGACAAGGAAGTTTATTTGATCACAATGTCTATGATCCACAAAATATTGAAGACAAATTCAGGCTTCTAACCTCACTGGTGGAACTAAGAGAAAGAAATCTGAGTATCCCCTGGATTCTGGTAGGGGAATTTAATATGATCAGGTCTCTCTCAGAAAAAAAAAAGGTGGGACCAGATTACTATGCAGAGATTCCATAGCATTTTAGAACTTCATAAACAATATGAGGCTATTAGATACAAAAACCAATAATGGTATCTTTACCTGGAATAGTAAAAGGGGAGGGGCTTCTCAAGTGGCCTCTAAACTAGAGAGATTCATTATCTCTGAGGACCTCATCCTCACAGGCATTGACTTGTTAGCTATGATCCTCCCTTTTGGAGGCTCAGATCATTGGCTTATTCAACTAGAAGCACCCTTTATAGGAACTAAGAGGAACATACCTTTTAGGTTTGAAAACATTTGGCTTACCCATCCTGACTTCATCAACAATATTGAAAAATGGTGGATAGAAGATTTGCATGTTCAGGGTACTAAAATGTTCCTTTTGCATCAAAGATTGAAACACATCAAACTCGGGCTTAAAGATTGGAATAAGAATGAGTTTGGAAATATCTTCGAAGCCAAAAAAGTAGTTAAATGGAAGATACATGAAATTAACCAGGTCCTCATCACATATGGCTTCACCAAGGAAGGTAAGAAACAAGATGACTCACTACAATAGGATTGGGAAGACTTGTCCAAGCAAGAGGAAATCTCGTAGAAACAAAAAATGAGGGTACAATGGTTAAAAGAAGGAGAAAGGAATACAAGTTTTTTTCACAAGTCTACCATGGATCATAGGTCTCATAACATGATTTTAAAACTGGAAGATACTCAAGGAAATCAGATCAATACCCACAAAGAAATAGAAGCTACCCTGGTTCAACATTTCCAAGGCATAGCAGAGGAGCCTCTCATAGACAGAACACAATTCATCAATGAATTCACTAAGCACATTCCTAAGCTTGTGATAAGAGAAGACAATTATAATCTTAACAGGCCAGTGAATGAAGAGGAGGTCAGTGAAGTCATCAATGAGATGAAAAATGGGAAAGCTCCAGGTCCGGATGGTTTCAACCTTGACTTCTTCAAAGCATGTTAGAAAATAGTCAAGCAAGATATCCTCGATGTTGTGAGGACTCAAGGAAAAACAAAATTGTTCTAAAGGTGCTCAAAACCTCTTCCATAGCCTTGATTCCTAAGTAGGAAAATGATATGACACTAGATATATTTAGACCCATAGCATTATGCAATGTGGTGTACAAAATTATTTCCAAAATAATTGCAAACAGGCTCAAGCCCCTTCTTCCAACTCTAGTGTCTGAGGAGAAAACTAGATATGTGGAAGGTAGGTAAATTCTAAATAACATCATTCGAGCTCACGAGGTGCTCCACTCACTTAAGAGAAATAAGCAGGCAGGTATGATTATACAACTTGACTTAGAGAAGGCATATGATAAGCTAAGATAGGCATACATCAAGGAAGTACTAATAGCATATGGCTTTGAACACAATTGGATAAGATGGGTAATGGCCCTTGTTACCACCACAACGTATTCAATACTGCTAAATGGCTCACCATCTAAACCATTTAAGCCTTTAAGAGGACTCAAATAAGGAGATCTACTCTGACCCTTCCTCTTTATTCTCATGATGGAAGGGCTAGGTAATGCGATCAAATATTCTAAAGCAAAAGGCATAATTCAGGGTCTAAAACTCACCCTGAATGGGGATGCTTTGACTCATCAACAATTTGTGGATGACACCATGCTATAGGGTACACCTACGGTGAAGGAAGCTCATGCCTTCAAACAAATCCTGAATGACTTGCTATGGCTGTGGGTACTGAGGTAAGCCTTACCAAATCAAAGATTTTCTTTTCAATACTGATATTGCTATTCAAAGAAACTGCACCAGAATTCTAGGTTTTCAGAGAGAACTGCTACCCTCCAAATATTTGGGAGTTCCTCTAATAGAAAAACCTCTGAACAAGACTGTTTAGGAGCCTATTACTAATAAAATCCAGGATAAAATCCTGAAATGGACAAACAAGTATTTGAATTTAGCAAGAAGGCTAGTGCTTACAAAAGCCATCCTACAAACTGTCCCCATCTTCATGTTTTTTGTCCTTCCAGCTCCTAAAGGAGTTGTGCAACACATTAGACATATCCAAAGAGATTTTCTTTGGGGCAAAGGGGAAGAAAAAAAGAAATGGGCTTTGGTAGCTTGTGAAAAGATCTATAAACCTAAGGCACATGGAGGTTTGGGACTTGATGACCCAGAAACCCTAAACAAAGTTTTGGGGCAAAACTATGGTGGATATGGCTGAAGGAATCGGTTCCCCTTCGGCCAAAGTATGGAAACAAAAATATGCAAACAATTGGCAAGAAAGGGAGCACATTAGAATGTCTAGGCTCATAAAAGGCTCCCACATTTGGAACAAATCTTGGGAGAATAGAGACATTGTTCAAAATCATAGTTTCTGGGAAATAAGAGATGGAAACCTTTCTTGGTTTTGGGAAGATAATTGGCAATAGGAACCTAAACTATTAAGAGAAGAATTTGAAAATCTTAAGAAGGATACTGACGACAAAGGGTTACTCAGGGTAAATGACTTTTGGGATCAGGGTGGAAGCGATGGAAAATGGATAATATGGAAGAGCCTGATTTATAGTGATGACTCTCCATTGAAGGCCCAGGTAGAATCTCTTACAGACATCCTGGAACAGAGAAAAATTCTAACATCAACATCTTCAGACCAACTGAGATGGCGTAAAAACAATGAAGGCAACTTTAAACTCAAAGAGGCCAAGTGAGTATCCCTTGGGCTTGAATTTCCAAACCCTGATATAGTATGGAAGGACCTATGGCAGAACCAAAATTAGATGAAAATCAAACTGTTCATGTGGTTGGTGTAACACAAAAAAATTCTAACTTGGGTAAACCTTCAGAAGAGAGGTGTAATTGGTCCATCTAGATGCTAGTTGTGTGAATCACAAGAAGAAACTATGGAACACCTTCTCAACCTCTACCCATTCACCTCCACCTTATGGAATTGGGTGGCTTCAATATTCAGACAAACTGACATGGACAATGGTATTATCAAAAATACATTAAGGAATTGGAGGAGAAATATCTCTAAAAATGAAATAATCAACAAAGCCTGGGCTTTGGTTCCAAGCTTTCTAATCTGTGATGTTTGGAAAGAATGCAATAGCAGGATCTTCAAGAATAGGGTTGGTACATCCTAGAGCATCATGATCCAGATTATAAGACAACTCAAAGAGATTGTGGGAACCCTTATAAAAAAACCCTCCTAAGAACCAACCTCAAGATGAGGATGTGCAGATACTTCTGCATTTGGGCCTATAGGGGCTCTTCCCCCAGGGCATAAGCAAGACTGTAATTCATATAACAATTGATAAGGACTTCTGGCAACCTCCCCCCCATGTTTTTATGAAATGCAATATAAATGGAGCCCAAAAAGGAAACCCTGGCATGGTTGGTTATGGAGGATTAATAAGAGATGAACAAGGGTTTCATAAAAGCCATCTTTCAGAGTCATTTGGGGAAGGCCAAAAATAATATGGTAGAGCTCATGGCCCTTGAGCAATGCCTAGAAATCTTAAGAGACTCCAATTTACATAACACCATAATTGAAGCTAATTCTAAATTGATAATCAGTTTGGTCAAGAAAATCTGCAATGACTTAGTACCAGACAAAGTGTCGAAACGCTGGAGGTTACTGCAAGTCTATCAACTTATTCAATCCCACCTACACACAATGAGAAACCTTAGTTTCATTCACATGCGACGAAAAACCAACAAATTAGCGGATATTTTGGCAAATGAAGGTGTACTCTATTCCAAAAGAAATAAAAAGATATGACTGGATAGGGACTCCCCAAGGACAACTGCGGGAAGAGTGTCACAAATAGGTGACCTTAGACAGGGAATTCTATCGGAGTAGGGGAAATAAGCAAGGTGAAGCTTCATGAAAACAAAGGAGTATTGGCCTACACGGGGAAGAAGTACGAGAAGGATGAAGTTTTACTCTAGTCTTCGGGCAGGAAAATGCACCTGGAACACTAAAATCCTATGCTTTTTAGGAAAGAAACTACTTATAGGACTAATCTTTGAATGTATGAGACATACATTAAATATGGCCTTTCAATGTTTTGTGACGAGTGCTTATTTAGAGAGTGGGTAGGTCGATGAAATCATAGTAATCCAATGATTTTCGCATGGAAAATAGCAAGACTATTAACCTTCCAAACGGACATGAAATTCAATTAGGCAGTGTCTTTATTGTGTTTCATGTCCAAAGGTGCAGTTAAGTTCCGTGCAAGTTGAACAGTCCTTTTGAGATCGCGTGAATCTGGTGGATTTTAGGTGGTTAAACAGCCTAAAGGTTATCTCCGAAGTCAGACCCAACATGGTTACTAGAGTTGGTACATTCTTTTTTAGGTTCGTGTATATGGTTAAAGGGCGAGCATGAAGGACACCCGATATGGTCTCTTGACCACTATATTTTTGTAGATTGATCGAACGGTCATGGAGTGTTCTGGTTCCACGGAGGTAACGTTGGAAGGTTTTGTAGGCCCTTGGCTTAGATTGTGGGTCCACGACCCAGGTATAAAGGCATTGTGGGGCTTGACTTTCATGTGGGCAATAGCTCCTTTATATTTATATTATGTAACTTTTTTCATATAGTTGAGTAGAAGGACCTAATCTTACTTAAGCAAAAAAAGATTTTATAAGTAGAGATACTGCTAGCAAGAATGGTAAACACACTCAAGGACACCTGGGTAATCAACATCTTGTTACCATGATCTCAACATAGTTCCCATTAAGAGACCTTATTGTTAGGAAGTTTATAGATTGAAGAATAATGATGATGGTTGGTGGTGTCATGATGCTATCAAATCCCTCTATGCAATTGCTTTGATCAATGGGAACTTATGGTTGGTGATATAAATTGAAGAATTCCCATCATTTTTTTATCCAAAGTCGAGATTTATCCTCTTCTCATACAACATGTATTTCATATGTTGCCTTTTTTTTCTAGTCTATTTTTTGGTTGGCTTTCACAGTGGCCTTTGTTTACTTCTCATCACTTCAATGACTCACTTAGGGGATATGACCTTAGTAATAATTTTGCAAGTACATGGACCTCAACATGCAATGGAGGATGAGGTGCATCACGCTCCAAGGAAGAGAGGTTGCCCCTTTGGAGAGACAAAAGTAATAAGAAACAAAAACCTATGCTATGGAATACCACTCAAACACACTCTGAGGAGGAATGTGATAAAATTAGTATTGATGGAAAAATCTATGAAGATATCCCACCACTCCTTCATGAAAAAAATGAGAAATAGTACGACGTTTTCAAGCAAAGTCACTTAGAAGATATGCAAGGTAATAGAGGAAATGGAGTCTGCTGGTAGTTTGATCAAAGGAGTAGCCTCAAAATGAGGATAGCGAACCCAATAATTTTCCTCTGCAAGACCCTGGTCATACCAGGGGAAGAAGGAATACATTTAGAAAAAATTTCTATCGAGTAGCACCTCAAAGACATGTTAGCTAGTTGCTTGGAGAGACAGTAGCAGAAGCATGAAGATCCAGACTAAAAATGAATAATATGGCAAAGTCAGTGATAACATAAGACAGCAAAGGCAGTTCACAGAAGAACTTTAGGCTGCCATAAAGCAACTGTAGTAGATGAATCAATATGTTGCTGAGGGAACAAACTTGTGCCTAGCTGAAGTAACACCATGTCTCTTGGATGAGTAAACCTTCTTGTACAACATACAAGCTTCATCAGAAATATATCTTATGCAAGTTGTCTTGACTTGCAAGATACAAATTTATTCTTGCTTTATCACAGTAGAAGCCTAACTAGGTATGATTATGCATGTTAGTATAGGAGTTTCTATTAGTTTCTAGTTTATGGGATGATAATGTTTCATAATGTTTGGATCTATATCTTTGGCGTGTAAAAGTTATTTTGAGGTATTTCAAAGCCTATGACTTCTCTGGCTCATATTGTGGTTCCCTTTTTTTCAGATGATATATCTCTAGACTTTAGAACAATACCACCAAACAAAGTTAAAGGGTGCTCATATTTTTCATTGTTGTGATGTATTCCTCTATGGATTCTCAGTGATATAGAAAAAGAAAATCTCACTATTTTCCTTGTCTCCATGAGAGGAAAAACTAGAAATATGTAATGTTATATTGCATCATAATCCCTCTCCAAATGGAATTATAAGTAATTACACGTGTCTTGTTTTTTCCATTCTTTAGGCACACATACTTTGGATTTTTTTCTAGACTTCTAATTTGCTAAATGGTCATACGGATAAAAGTAATATTCCAAGGCATAAGGATAAAAGTAAAAAAAAACCATTCCTCTTCCTTGGAAAATCAAATATTGGCCACTCTGACTTATGACAATCAAGACATGAGTGATGACCTTATGAGAAGAACTGTCTCATTAGTGGGCCTCAGTATTCCCATGGCATCGACTAGTGATCATACATAGATCTCAAATGAGAAGACAATTTTTTATTATTATCATGGGAATCAATTTTAATGTTTTTTTTCTCTTCAATTGGATATTTATTTGGTTACTCTGGGTTTAATGAGTTGATAAGCAGCGATACTACTAACTAGAATGGTAAAACACTCAAGGATGCCTAGGTAATCAACATCATCTTCCCAAGCTCCCATCACAGTGTATTTTAAGAGACCTTCTTGTCATGCAGGTTATAGATTGAAGAATAATGGTGATGGTTGGTGGCGGCATGATGCTATCACATCCCTCTATGCAATTTCATTGATCAATGGGAACTTATGGTTGTGGTATGAATTGAAGAAGTTCCATAATTTTTTTATCCAGAGCTTAGACTTGTCCTCTTCTCCTACAACATGTATTTCATTTGTTGCCTTTTTTTCTACTTTATTTTTTGGTTGGATTTCACAGTGGCCTTTGTCTACTTCTCAACACTTCAGTGACACACTTAGGGAATATGACCTCAATAATAATTATGCAAGTACATGGACCTCAGCATGTGGTGGAGGTTGAGGTGAATTATGCTCCAAGGAAGAGTGGTTACCCCTTTGGAGGGATAAAAGTAATGAAAAGGAAAAGACCTATGCTCTTGGTTACCATTCAAACACACTCACAGGAGGAATGTGACAAAATTAGTAATGTTGGCAAACTATATGAAGATATCCCACCATTCCTTCATGCAAAAAATGAGAAATAGTATGATGTTTTCAAGCAAAGTCACTCATAATATATCCAAGATTATAGAGGAAAGGGAGTCTATTGGTTGTTTGATAAGAGAAGGAGTAGCCTCAAAATGAGGATAGAGAACCCAATATTTTTCCTCTACAAGACCCTGGGCGTACCAGTGAAAGAAGAAATACATTTAGAAAACCTTTCTGCATAATATCACCTCCGAGACATGCTAGCCAACCTCTTGGAGAGACAGTAGCAGAAGTTGGAAGAGTGAGACTAAAAATGAACAATATGGCAAAGGCAATGATAACATAAGACAACAAGAGGAAGTTTAGAGAAGAACTATGGGATATGATAAACCAATTGTAGTAGATGAATCAACAAGTGGTTGAGAAAACAAGCTTGTGCTTAGCTCAAGTAACACCATGTTGCTTGGATGAGTAAATCATCTTATACAACAAACAATCTTCATCAGAAATAGAGCTTATGCAAACTGTCTTGACTTGCAAGATAATAATTTATTTCTAGTTTATTGTAGTAGAAGATTAACTAAGTATGATTGAGCATGTCAGTATAGGAGTTTTTGTTAGTTGCTAGTTTCTGGGACGATAATGTTTCATAATATTTGGATCTATATCTCAGGCATGTAAAAGTTATTTTTAGGCATTTCAAAGCCTATGATTTCTCTGGCTCATCTTGTGGCTCCATTTTTGTCAAATGATATACCTCTAGACTTTAGAATAGTGCCATCAAACAAAATTAAAGGGTGCTCATATTTTTCAATGCTATGATGTATTCCTCAATGGATTCTCAATAATATAGAAAAAAATATCATTATTTTCCTTATCTCTAAGAGAGGAAAAACTAGAAATGTGTAATGTTATATTGCATCATAGTAAGTAATGGCATGTGCCTTCTTTTTTCCATTCTTTAGGCACATGTACTTTGAATTTTTTTCTATATTGCTAATTTTATAAATGATCATAAGGATAAAAGTCATATTATAAGGCATAAGGATAAAAATAAAAAAAAAATAATTCCTCTTCCTTGGAAAATCAAATATTGACTAGTTTGACTTATGAGGATCACGACTCTAGTGATCACCCTATTGTGGAGTACCAAGGAAGGTATGTTTCGATGGTCATTTCGGTATATTTTCATGAAAACTCAAAAGACTTTTGCATGGGAAACTTAGATAATGATAAAAATTTATAACGAAACACGAGAGATTAATGAGAAGCACTGATAATCATCATTTTTATGTGCAGGAGGGAGGAAAAGCGGAAGGTGGCCATTCCAAAAGTAAAGATAAAGATGAGCTAACTGTTGTCCCTTTGACGGAAGACCGGAAGCAAACCAGATCAAAACGGATCAACCTAAGAAAGGATGCGGAGATACCAGCATGGAACAGAAGAGGGAGGAAGTAACGCAGCATTAATGATTCTGCGAATCCCTCAGGATCTTAGATCTCGAGGGATCGCTGTTTTACCTATTTCTATATCTAGATGTCTCCGATATTTCTCCTATAAAATGGATAGCACTGTTGGCTACGGGGGTGTGTAATTTATTTTAAAAAAGATCAAGACTATGATCTTTATGTTATGCTGAAGACTTGAGTTCCTGTAATTTTATTGCATGCTTTAATACAGACTTGTTCACTTTTTATCTTTGAGCCTGGATCCATCTTAAGCGGTGTACCCCTGGAGGCTAAGGGCCCGGACCTGGAGTACACTTGCTCTTGTACTATTACGCGTGGTTTCCGTGTGGTTTGTTCATAGATGTAACATGGTAATCTGCTGTGTTTTTAGAATATTCTGTTACATGCTCTGTTGTGATTAACTCATTTCGTGTTCTTGAACTTTATATCGATGCTATGTTATTTTACCAATTCTTTAAGTATTGATTAATCTCTACAGGACATTGTTACTCTATTACAGAATTATTCATGATTGTGTTTTGCATTATAACAAGTCATCTGGAAAGGTCTGTTTCACATGGTTATCGAATGTGAATGTTCTTCATTGTGAGATGCAATCATATGCGTTTTAACAGAAGCAGATTAAATATGTTGTGTTTCTAAGGTTTTGTAGTATTGTTCCATCATATAAGATTGAAGGATTGGTGTTTTGATTGGAATGATTAAATAGAATTGCAGCTTAAGGAACTTGGTTATTGCTTATTTCGACTACTGTTCTATTTCTGAACTGTTGTTCCATTTATTTGTTGTTCCATTTCAAATTGCTGTTCCATTTCCAGATTGCTAATTTGTTGTTTTTTAGGACGGACTTAGGCTGTAGTGGACTCCAGCATCTGCTACTTAGTCCCCAGACCTCTGATCTGCTCCCATCAACTATGAAAGGGATGTGTTATTGCTACCAAGCCCTTGGCTGATGTGATGTTCTATTTCATTGCGATTTCCTTTATCTGCTGTTTCATTTCTATTCAATAAGAACGATCCCAGGCTGTAGCGAGCCCAACATCTACTATTTGGCTCCCAGACCTCTGATCTATTCTCATCAGTTATGGAAAGGATGGGTTATTGCTACCAAACCTTTGGCTGATGCAATACTTGGTGTGATTTGGTCTTTTGAAGTAGTTAAGTTGTAGATTTGCATTAATTCACGTGCGTAGCTTTTAAATAGTTGTACTACAAGCATTACTCTAGAAAATGCTAAGCCTCAGACTGAGACACTCTTTGAAATAACCAGATGATCCCGGATTGAAATATTAATGTGAGGTAACTAGAGGTGAAAGAGACCCTTTTTGTAGCTCTACATTTTGGCGCTGTTGTCGGGGAAGGAGTGTAGCCATTTGTCTTTTTCAGAGTAGTGTACGAACCTGCTAGGAAAGAATTGGGTTTTGAAAACGGAAGGTAAGAACCTACGTGTGGAGCATGTAAAAGCCCTGCTCCTTTGCTCGCTTTCCTGCAGATTTGTTGTTATCTGCTTAAAAATTGGTAGTTAAATTGAGTGCATGACTAAGTAGAAAAAGCCAGAGAAAAATCCCAAACCGTTACCAAAACCAGAAAAAGGTAAGGGACCGGTGACCCTTGGTCGATCAACATACATAGACGAAATCTATAAGAAAGATGAATCTCAGCCTTTGGTAGGACCTAGGAAATTTACTTTCAAACAACCTACTAGTTCCCTTCAGGCCTCAGGCTCACCATCTGAAGCCTTTGTTGAGGTGCATAGTCAGACTGACGAACAGGACTTTCAAGAAATTGAAAATTCTATTCCAGAACGACTGCAGGAAGGGAATCTAAGTAATCTTTGTGAAGGAGAAGGGGAAACAAGGGAAATTGGAGAGCCAAGATCTCCTCCTAGGATAACTCAGCCATTAAATAGCCCAGACAAGGGGAGCGCGGTAAAAATTATTATTGAAGACACCCTATTTCCTCAGACAAAAATTCTAGATAGAGGAAGTGCTATTAAAACTGTTCCTGTTGAAAACATTCCTCCTCAACCTAGGAATACCCTCTTAGATCTTCTGGAAGGTTATTGGCATATATTTGACCTAATGGCTCAAAATCCGCCAAACACCCAAACCTCTACATTACAATACCTCATAGTGGATTCCGCAGCAAATGCTCCTATGAAAGCAATCCCCCTTCAACACATTCCTACATTTCACGGACTTACATCAGAGGACCTCGATGCATTCTTATTCAAATTTTATGTGCTATGTAGGGGATATGGTTACACCACTGACCCCCAGAAGCTAAGATTGTTCCCCTCCACTTTGAAAGGGGTAGCTTTAAGATGGTTTATGGGATTAGGTGGTGGAGTTATAAATAACTGGGAACAAATGAAAGAATCTTTCCTAAAGAAATATCAAGATTATTGTAGGTCTAGAGAACTAAAAGATGAAATATTTCAGATGATAGGTAGACCAAATGAAACATTAAAGGAATACGTGGAACGTTTCCAGTATAATCTGCAAAGATCCCCTTATGCATCGTTTCCTTTGCCTGATAATGTGCTGAAAACAACATTAATAAGGGGCATGAAAGAATAGTGGATTGAAACATTAAACATTATGGGGAAAGGGGATATATATCAGGAAATTTTTGTTGACATAATTGATTTATGTATCAGGAGTTCGAGAGGTAGTACACGAATCAAACTAGCAGAACATGATCGATTTGCACAGGAAAACAAAATTTCTTCAGAAGGAGTAACACATGTGGAAATTGGGAATTTATTTGAAATTTTAAAACTGATATACTAGGAACACTGACTACACAATTGGATGTTTTGCAGGCTAAGCAGAAACAAATGGAGGCATAACAGAATTTAGCAATCTTCTGCCCCAGATGTAGGAAGAAGCATAGCCATAAGGAGTGCCCACTAGATACAGTTCAGACATGTGCCATTTGTACAAGGGATCACTCTACAGAAAGTTGTCCCTCATTACCTGGATTGAAAGTGGTATATAAGGAAGCAGAAGAATAACCAGAGGCAGTATATCTACTTAACCAGCGTTTTCAGTGGCAGCCGCAACAAACTGGTATGTTTTCAGACCCATCTTCTTCTTTTCAGTATCCGCAGTACAATACTCAACAGTATAATACATGGCAAAGTAGGTTTCAACCCCCATTTCCAAATTGGTCATCATAGTCGTACCCTTCTGCAAACCCGTGGCTAAATCAGACAAGCCAATCTGGCTGGTCGAATCCTCCTTATCCCCAACCATACTGGCAGAAAAACCCATATCCACCACAATGGACTCCCCCCACTTCACAAATTTCAGTTTGGCAGAATAACTGGCAGAGACCAACACAGTAGCCAGTAGGAAACATTCCTTTCCCTCAACCTACACTGCCAACTTTACAGCAAATCCCCCAATCTAATCTCAGACCCCAACTCCCAGCCCGGCCCAATCCCAATCCAAATAACAGACCGGTACAAGCACTCCAAGTTTTAGAAACACCAGAAGAAGGACCCGATCTGAGGGAGTGCAATGATCTGTAGCTAAGATCTGGGCGTATTATTCAAACAGAGGGAAATAAAACAATTCAGATTGAAGATCAGTTACCTAGAGAACAACTGTCACAAGAAGAGGATGAAAACAGACAACAAACTCAGAATCAAGCAACTACATCCTCTCCCTCGTTCTCAGAACGTTTAGTCATACCTCGACCTATGCATCAACCTAATTTTGACATTCTGGGAGAATTACAAAATTTGTACATAAAAATCCCATTCCTTTAGGCCATTCAGGATATCCCGATATACGCTAAAACTATCAAGGAATTGTGCATAAAAAGACCGAGAAGGAATGTAATAGATAATCCAAGAGTTCAAGTAGTCGGCACTTTATCTGACCTATTATCAAAAAAGGAAACACCTATTAAGTATGAAGACCCAGGTAACCCAATAGTAACTGTTCAAATTTATGGAAAAACCTTAACCAATGCTTTAGTTTATCTTGGAGATGCAATCAATATATTGACCACTTCCACTTGCCAAAAGTTAGGAATTACATCTGCAGAACCCACTTCAACTTTGCTGGAATTGGCTGATCGATCTTTGGTTAGGCCGGAAAGCATACTGCATGATGTTATGGTCTCAGTTGATTCCTGGGAATACCCAACTGACTTTCTGATAATAAACCCTAAAACCTGACTAGATGGACATCCATTGATATTAGGAAGGCCTTGGCTCGCTATCGCTGATGCCTATATCGGCTGTCGGCAAGGAAACATGATCATAACTAAGGGGGCATATATTAAGAACTTAGTAATATATCCCCCATCGCATCCAAGCATCATAATAGTCAAAACTAATAGGCACCCTGTATCATATCTTACTGACAACATTAGATCTCCATTAAGTATACAAGAAGAGCTAGAGTTCAAAAATCAAACAGAAGATGATGCCATCAGTAAATTTATTAGTCAAACTGAACCCACATCTCATACCCAATGTCATATGATAAAAGCAGCATTTGATAACGAAGTAAAGGAGGAACCTCTGAAAGATGTGCATGACCATACAATCCCTGTCACTTCAGTTGCACATAGTAAAATAGTGGAAATCGAACCTGGGAAGACCTTAAACATTAACGCCAACCTTACACCAGAACAAGAAACAAAACTCATCCATATTTTAACAAAATATAAAGATGCATTTGCATGGGATTACCCTGATATGAAAGGAATTGATCCTCAATTGTGTACACACCACATCTACATAGAAAATGATGCAAAACCTGTTAGAAAACCTCAGTGAAGACTAAACCCTCATCTAAAAGAAGTAGTAAAAGCTGAGCTCCAAAAACTTTTAGATGTTAACTTCATCTACCCTATCTCTGATAGTAAATGGGTCTCCTCGCTTGTGGTGATACCAAAAAAGAATGGGAAGTGGAGAATCTATGTGGACTATAGAGAACTAAATAAGGCAACAGAGAAAGATCACTTTCCTCTCCCATTCATCGATCAAGTATTGGATACTTTGGCAGGTAAGAAATTCTTTTATTTTCTTGACGGCTTCAGTGGGTATAACCAAATACAGATTGCCCCTGAAGATCAGGATAAAACTACTTTTACTTGTCCTTGGGGAACGTTTGCCTACCGAGTTTTACCTTTTGGTTTATGTAATGCCCCTGCCACATTCCAAAGGGCTATTCTTAGCATATTTGCAAATCTAATAAATGAAGGATTGGAAGTATATATGGATGATTTCACTCCATACGAAGAGGAGTTTGATCCAGCTTTGGAAACACTAGAAAAAGTCCTACAACGCTGTATAGCTACCAGGCTTTGTCTAAGCCATGAAAAATGCTACATGATGATGACAGAAGGACTTATTTTAGGACACTATATTTCAGCAGCCGACATTTAGGTAGACCCAGCCAAAATCCAAATACTTTTGCTTAGTCCTACTCCTACTACTCAAACAGAGGTACATAGCTTTCTTGGATTCTCTGGTTATTACAGAAGATTTATAGAACATTATTCACGTATTGCTGCACCATTGTATGCACTAACTGGTAATATTGATTTCCTTTGGATAGAGAAATGTGAAAATGCTTTCAATGACCTGAAAAAGCTTATATCTACAGCCCCAGTCCTTCGTGGACGAAACTGGGATTTGCCATTCCAGATATCATCTGATGCCTCAGATACAGCCATTGGAGCAGTCCTTGGCCAGGAGGAGGATAGAAAACCATACGCCATTTATTACATTAGCAAAAATCTATCCCCTGCTAAATTAAATTATACTGTAACTGAAAAGGAATTTCTAGCTGTTATACATGCTATCAATAAATTCAGACATTACATCACTGGATATCCCATTATCTTGTACACAGATCATTCTGCTATAAAGTATTTAGCGAATAAACCTGTCACAAAAGGCAGAATAACCAGATGGATGATTTTATTGTAGGAGTTTGACATTACGATCAAGGATCGACCTGGCAAAGAAAACCTGGTAGCTGATTTCCTCTCAAGAATGCCAAAACTAGTCGATGCAACAGTAGTTGAAGATCAGTTTCCAGATGAGCATCTCTTTGTTGTTGCTGTTCAAACAACCTGGTATGCTGATGTCACCAATTACCTAGCAGTAGGTAAGGTACCAAAACATCTAACCCCTAATGAGCGAAAATAGATTGTCCAGCGAAGTACCAGATTTTCCTGGATTGGAGGTTATTTATTTCACATAGGGGTAGACATGCAAATCAGGAGGTGCATTCGACAAGATGAAATCTTTGATATATTGAAAGCATGCCATGACCAACCATGTGCTGGACATTTTGTTGATCACAGGACTGCACATAAAGTGTTACATACAGGGTATTATTGGCCCACAATTTTTAAAGATGCAAAGAAATTTGTCCAAGCATGTGATAGGTTTCAGAGGGAGGGACGCCCTAGTCACTCAGATGAGATGCCCTTGAAACCACAGTTAGTCATCGAACCATTTGAGCGACGGGCCCTTGATTTTGTGGGGCCAATCAACCCACCATCAAACCAGAAAACATACATTCTAGTGGCAACAGAATATGTCACCAAGTGGGTTGAAGCAGAAGCCTTGCCCAGAGCTACAGAAGAATCTGTTATACAATTCCTGCTCCATCTATTGTGCGTTATGGCCTCCCTAGAGAGATAATCACAGATGGAGGGCCACAGTTTGCTGGAAACAAAATAGCGGCAACACTCAACAATTATCATGTTCAACATAAAATGACCACCCCATATCACCCACAGGCAAATGGGCAAGTAGAAAGTAGCAACAAGATAATAGAAACGATTCTAACTAAAACAGTTGCATCACATAGACGCGATTGGGCTGCCAGACTACCAGAAGCACTGTGGGCTTATAGAACAACATGGAGAAGCACCACTGGCCACTCACCTTACCAGCTCATGTTTGGAAAACAACCTATCTTTCCTATAGAATTTGAAATCCGGACATTACGAACATCACAAGAAGTGGGGTTAGACTTAACCGAGGCGCAAACTAATCGATTGCAACAGATTAATGAGCTGGATGAAATTAGGCTCTTTTCACTTCAACACAGTGCCCTGATACAACAGCAAAGAGCTAAGTGGCATGATGCTCTCATCAAAAACAGAGTCTTCCATGAAGGAGACTGGGCTCTTTTATATGACTCTAGATTTCAGGACTTCCCCGGGAAACTCCAGACTCGTTGGTTGGGACCATACAAAATTTAGAGAGTACATGAAAATGGTACCCTCACACTGATTACCATTAAGGAAAACGGCCATCGAGTCTGTCTCTATCGCAAACCACTTACCCGGGAGTCCTTCTGCTAGCAATTATGCCAAGATTCAGATATGGAGATCTTACGGGAGGAAGACAAGTCTCCTCCACCAGTAACTCACTAAGAAGTTTACTTTTCTTTACAATTTGTATATAATTGTTAGAATTATTTTTGTACATATTTTTTACAGCATTTTTGATTTTTGCTGTTCCTTTTCCAAAAGGAACAACACTTGTGATTTTTGCTGCTCCTTTTCCAAAAGGAACAACACTTGTGATTTTTGCCGTTCCTTTTCCAAAAGGAACAACAATTGTGATTTTTGCTGTTCCTTTTCCAAAAGGGACAACACTTGTGATTTTTGTTGTTCCTTTTCCAAAAGGGACAGCGCTTGTGATTTTGTTGTTCCTTTTCCAAAAGGGACAACACTTGTGATTTTTGCTGTTCCTTTTCCAAAAGGGACATCACTTGTGATTTTTGTTGTTCCTTTTCCAAAAGGGACAACACTTGTGATTTTTGCTGTTCCTTTTCCAAAAGGGACAACACTTGTGATTTTTGCTGTTCCTTTTTCAAAAGGGACAACACTTGTGATTTTTGTTGTTCCTTTTTCAAAAGGGACAACACTTCTGATTTTTGTTGTTCCTTTTTCAAAAGGAACAACACTTCTGATTTTTGTTGTTCCTTTTTCAAAAGGAACAACACTTGAGTATTTTTGTTGTTCCTTTCTCAAAAAGAACAACATTTGTGTGTTTTTGTTGTCTCCGAAAGAAACAACATTGTTTGATTTCTGCCGGTCTTTTTCCAAAGGAACGACACTTGTTTGATTTTACTGAACGGCACCAGTGATCTCCACTGCTCCTTTGTCCAAATGAGAAACCCTTGTTGTGCCCTTCCTTGAAAGAGCACTACTCATATGATTTAAAATAGCTTGTTCCTTCTCAAGGATGCGGAATGCTAATGATCTTTCAAGTCTTTTTAAATACAGCTATCTACTTATGTAATGGAAACAAAAGCACAATATACAGAAATCGGTAAATCACAAATCGCTATCCTTATAAGTAACTGCCCTGAATTGGCGAAAGGACATAGGAAAAAGATATCCTTATTTATCACCTTTTGTTGCCATTGTTCTACTAACTCTGTTTTGATTGGTTATCTCTATCATGCTGATTCTTTTATCTATTTTGATTATCATTCGTCAATAAGATCAAAGAGTCTATACCTTCCTATTGGGATTTTAAGACTTCTTCCACCATTCCTACTCTTAAGGAGGGTTGAACCACCCTTTGTGTATAAACAGGAAAGGTTCTCTATTAAAACCAAGAAAAAACAAGTAAGCAAAGCAGTTTTGTCAAATTGCAGGATAGGGAGTCTCATTACGAGCTGGCCTACCATGATCATCAGGTTGGAAGCGAAGTGGCATTCCCACTAGGGCCACCACACCCAGGAAATGGTCCAAGAGGTATATCAAAATAAATAAATAACCCTTGGAACAGGAGGTCTCACCACGAGCCGGCCTGCCCACTATTCACTCCTTCCTCGTGAATGGCACTATGACTAACTGGTTACCAAGCCTGCATGGTGGCCTACAATTTTGACATTACATAACACTTCCTCACATACACAAAGGACTATGGTTCCCGGGGTGAAATAAACAACTCTGCCAAGGTTATGGACACCTGTCGGCAGCATAGCTCTGTTAATGGTATTGAAGTCGTAACCTTTACACCAATGGGTAAGGAAATTATAACCTTTGTATCTTATAACGTGATAATTTAATTACCCAACCATATATTG
Organism: Pinus taeda; assembly: GCA_000404065.3. Taxonomy (NCBI): domain Eukaryota; kingdom Viridiplantae; phylum Streptophyta; class Pinopsida; order Pinales; family Pinaceae; genus Pinus; species Pinus taeda. The sequence goes on along the minus strand of APFE031546060.1, from coordinate 131,897 downwards.
CATGACTATTTATTACCGCCAATCATTACGGAGCTAGTGACAGTGACCGCATGAGACTCGCTAATTATGGAAAATCTCTTATCCCCAAACTTCCATCAACTCACCGTAGTTGCTTACGTATTAAAAGCGATCTAACTTTTTACCTCAATTTCAGTAATACGCTGTTTTTGGGGACATGGCATATTTTCATAAGCTGTTCCATAAAGGCCTCGTGGGAGAAGCAGACGCTGCTCCTTTATTTGACGGCTGGGACAACCTATCATATTGCGGGGGGGGAAGTAACCTCATCATTCCCCAGAATACGTGTCAGGCCGTTATTCGACAAGATCTTGTACTCGAGCACAGCATGGTTCAACGGTATGATCATTTGCCATTTTTGTTTTCTTCTGCATGAATTTCTGTTCGAACTTATTTCCATTTCATACGCTGTTGCATTTGAATTTGAACGAGAAACACGCCACCAGCGTCTCTGCATCTCAACGAACAACTGTTGTTCCTTTGAGAATTTGTAAGTGAAGCCATGGTGGAAGGTCAGTCCACCGAGAGCCACAAACATTGACTGTTTCAGTCGCAGCCCAAAGAATCCTAAAGAAAGCAGGATGGTTGACCTACCTCAACCGCCTGAAGGAGTCTAATGAAACTTCAGCGAAGGAATTTCTACAGAACCTACAGGAAGAACACTCCACAATAAGAGGAAAACGAATAGAGGTCACGGACAATATAATAGCAAAAGTCATAGGACTACCGGCCACAGGACCAGTATGGACAATAAACAAGGAAAGGCTGCAGAATATTGTGGAAATATTTCAGGACGAGGGCCAAAGTTTAACAGTTCGAGGAAAGGGGGCGCTACCAGCAATGCTAGGAGAGCCATGAGCGGAATTGGTGAAAATTATCTAGAGCTACATTACTTGCGAGGGCAGAAAAGACGTGGTAAGACCACGACATCTAAAACTCCTAGCTATCTTAAAACAAAAATGTTCTGTGAATTTACCTGCATTTCTTAATTCGCTATCGCATGATGTGGCACGAAGTATGAAAAAGGCACAACACATAGAATCTGTGGTTAGCCACCACAGATTAATTTGCTTGATAGTAAACCATAGCCTTACCCAGCAGCAGAGCAGCTAGGAAGAACTAATTGATATTATTAATAAAGGGACGGCCATATCTGGACGCCCAGAAAAATGGAAACAAATTGATAGCACACCCCAACGCCCAAAGAAACGAAAGAAGGACGCTTGCACAGAAGTGCAAGCTGAAAAACAAGTTGAAAAGTAACTTGAGAAACGACCCGATGCTGGTACATCTGAACAACCAGAAAAACGTAGAAAGTTGGCAAGGCTTGCAGGGTTACAAGCAGAGATGAAGAAACCCTGGGCTCGCACGAGCCAAGCAATAGAGATCATAGATGAACAATCTGCGGAGACAGATACAGAAGAAGAAAGTAACGAGGATGTCGAGCAGTCCACAGGGACAGAGGCAGAAGAAGAAAACAATAGGGAAATAGAGCAGTCTGCCGAGGTAGAAATAGAAGACGAAGATGTCGAAGGGCAAGAACAGTCAGTGGAAACAGAAACAGGAGGAGAAGAAGAACAGGATGAAGAAGAAGGAGACGAGAAAGAAGAAGTTGAGCAGCCCGAGCAGGAGGAAAGAATGGAATAGCAGGGAGAAAGCCCAGTACATAACCCGATAAGAGAAGATGAATTGGCCAATATTCTGGCCAATATGGGCGAGTATGGCCAACCCCTGAGTCCATCCAACCTCCAGGCTGAAGAAGAAACCCAGGAGAAAGATGCACACAAGGAAGTGCATACAGAAGAAGCAAAAGTATAAATTTCACCCGTCCATGATGAGAAGGTAACAGAGAATATCGGGCAGGAACAACCCGTTCCTAGTCAAAAGGCACCAGAGGAGAGTCGAGAGGAAATAAGGGCAGAGGAGGAATTGGCCCAAGAAACAATAGAGCCAAGCAAGGTTCTTACCCCGGAATAGCCACCTCAAGAAGAAAATCCGGAAATTGGCCACAGTCCAACCCACAGCAAACAGTCTGCTGTTCTTTCTGAGAAGTTAATGGAAATAAGGGAATTACAAAAGGAAAAAGGGACACTGTTAAACGTAATAGTCAGGCTTCGCCAGCAGATTAGGCTTCTAAAAGCAAGACAAAGGGGGGTAGGGACCTCAACAAGAAAAGGTTCGGCCACACCAATAAGACCCCATAAGAATAAGAGGCGAAGGACCGGGAGCCATTCCACTACTCAAAACCCTGACAAAAGCCAAACTGCTGTTCCTAATGAAGCAGAAAGACAATTTGATGTTCCAATTGAAACAGAAGAACAGACTATTGTTCCATTTGAAAAGGAATAGCAGTGGGCTGGAGTTCGTGTTAAAATTGAAAAAGATGATAAGGTGGTTCAGATGGAGGCACCACCTTCAGGAGTAATAAGGGTTATGAATTCAAAGCAGCGTAATAAGAAAGTCCAAGTAAAACTCCTAGCCTCCATGGATGCATGGAAAAAGGACCCAAAAACAAGAACCCTTCACCATCATTTGAAGCAGGCCCAACAAGAAGCAGAAAAGCTCAGGGAGCAAACGGTCCCCCGTGAAAAATATGAGGAATTATAGCAGTAGTTAAGGAACGTCAACCTGTCAGAAAGCCAAGCCTTCGAAGGATGGTGAAAGGAGCAAGAGAAAGTTTCCAAGGTAACCCGTAGATTAGATGTAGTTATTAAACAAATGGATACCTTGTGTGCTCTGTACAATTTTTCCCTAGCATGTAGAGCCCCTACCAAAAACTATGCCCTGTTTCTAATGGAAAGATACTTACAATTGAAAATTAAGGCCGTTAGGGCAGGTGCTCCAATAGAAATTAACAATATAGATGATTTTATAAACTGCTGTAAGCATTATGGGGTAAAAGTACAAAGGTTATTGTGTGAATTTTATCTGCATAACCTTGTACTAGAACAAGAGACCAAGCTAAACCCTGGCCCTTTTTTTGGAGACATTCAATTACAAGCATTCATTTCATTTGCAGTCAATCAAACTAAATGGCTTAAAGCCTACAATGCATTTAAGAGACAAGAAAACAGATTAGATCTATGGGTAAGAGCTGAGCTTAGAGACCCAGAACAGTTATGGAGAAGTCATAGAAATCTCATGAGGACTCCAGGGGTGATTGAAGCACTAGAACCCATGCATGAATCAATCATTCGGCAAGGGCTTGAGTTCTTTGTTTCTATCAAAGACCCTGCCATTGAAGAAGCTAAATTTCGATATCGAGTATCTAATCCAAACATTCAGCTTAGAGAGCCATTTAAGTATGAAAATTTCAAGCTTTCTGCTAACCGATTCCCCCTCTATGGTGAATTTGTTTTGAGGGCAGGGCCATCCTGGTTAGGATATAGGTTCCGGAGTCCGATCATTTGGCATCCTGCACCCAGATACCAAGCCCTATATGAGATGCTCGAGGGCCACACAAGCCATTTCTTAAATCATCTAGTTTCGCATTGTGGGTGTAGGCCCCCACACAAGATTCCATCTCCAGCCTACTCCCTCACTATTCTGCATGTCAACTACAATGTTTTCATGAGGCCATGAAAAAGGGTCAGCTGGGGGGTGTGTGGATAACAAGGAAGGTATGTTTCAATGGTCATTTCGGTATCTTTTCATGAAAACTCAAAAGCCTTTTGCATGGGAAACTTAGATAATGATAAGAATTTATAACGAAACACGAGAGATTAATGAGAAGCACTGATAATCATTATTTCTATATGCAGGAGGGAGGAAAAGCGGAAGGTGGCCATTCCAAAAGTAAAGATAAAGATGAGCTAACTACTGTCCCTTTGATGGAAGACCAGAAGCGAACCAGATCGAAATTGATCAACCCAAGAAAGGACGCGGAGATACCAGCACGTAACAGAAGAGGGAAGAAGTAACACAGTATTAATGATTCTGCGAATCCCTTAGGATATTAGATCCTGAGGGATCGTTGTTTTACCTATTTCTGTATCTAGATGTCTCTGCCATTTATCCTATAAAAGGGATAGCACGGTTGGCTACGGGGGTGTGTAATTTATTTTGAAAAAGATCAGGACTATGATTTTTATGTTCTGTTGAAGACTTGAGTTCCTGTAATTTTATTGCATGCTTTAATACAGACTTGTTCACTTTTTATCTTTGAGCTTGGATCCATCTTAAGCGGTGTACCTATGGAGGCTAAGGGCCCGGCCCTGGAGGACACTTGCTCTTGTACTATTACGTGCAGTTTACGTGTGTTTTGTTCATAGACGTAATCTGGTAATCTGCTGTGTTTTGAGAATATTCTGTTACATGCTCTGTTGTGATTAACTCATTTCGTGCTCTTGAACTTTATATCGATGCTATGTTATTTTACCAATTCTTTAAGTATTGATTAATCTCTACAGGACATTGTTACTCTATTATAGAATTATTCATGATTGTGTTTTGCATTATAACAAGTCATCTGGAAAGTTCTGTTTCACATGGTTATCGAATGTGACTGTTCTTCATTGTGAGATGCAATTGTATGCGTTTTAACATAAGCAGATTAAATATGTTGTGTTTCTAAGGTTTTGTAGTATTGTTCCATCATATAATATTGAAGGATTGGTGTTTTGATTGGAATGATTAAATAGAATTGCAGCTTAAGGAACTCGGTTATTGCTTATTTCGACTGTTGTTCTATTTCTGAACCGTTGTTCCATTTATTTGCCGTTCCATTTCAAATTGTTGTTCCATTTCCAGATTGCTAATTTGTTGTTTTTTTAGGATGGACTTAGGCTGTAGTAGACTCCAGCATCTGCTACTTGGTCCCCAGACCTCTGATCTTCTCCCATCAGCTATGAAAGGGATGTGTTATTGCTACCAAGCCCTTGGCTGATGTGCTGTTCTATTTCATTGCCATTTCCTTTATCTGTTGTTTCATTTCTATTCAATAAGAACGATCCCAGGCTGTAGCGAGCCCAGCATGTGCTATTTGGCTCCCAGACCTCTGATCTATTCTCATCAGTTATGGAAAGGATGGGTTATTGCTACCGAACCTTTGGCTGATGCAATACTTGGTGTGATTTGGTCTTTTGAAGTAGTTAAGTTGTAGATTTGCATTAATTCACTTGCGTAGCTTTTAAATAGCTATACTACAAGCATTACTCTGGCAAATGCTAAGCCTCAGACTGAGACACTCTTTGAAATAACCAGACAATCCTAGATTGACATATTAATGTGAGGTAACTAGAGGTGAAAGAGACCCTTTTTATAGCTCTACACATATGAGAAGAGTTGTCTCATTAGTGAGCCTCAGTACTCCCATGGCATCGACTCGTGATCAGACATAGATCTCAAATGAGAAGACATTATTTTTATATTATCATGGGAGTCAATTTTAATGTTTTTTATTTTCTTCAATTGGATATTTATTTGGTTACTCTAGGTTTTAATGAGTTGATAAGTAGAGAGTGCTAGCAGGAATGGTGAACATACTCAAGGACACCTAGGTAATCAACATCTTGTTCCCATGCTCTCAACATAGTGTCCTTTAAGAGACCTTCTTGTCAGGTAGGTTATACATTGAAGAATAATGCTGATGGTTAGTGGTGGCATGATGCTCTCAAGTCCCTCTATGTAATTGGTTTTGTCAATGGGAACTTATGGTTGGTGTTATGAATTGAAGAATCTCCATCATTTTTTTATCTAGAGTCCAAACTTCTCCTCTTCTCCTATAACATGTCTTTCATCTGTGGCCTTTTGTTTCTAGTCTATTTTTTTGTTGGCTTTCATAGTGGCCTTTGTCTACTTCCCATCACTTCAGTGACTCACTTAGGGGATATGACGCTAGTTATGGTTTTTCAAGTACATGGACCTCAACATGCAGTGGAGGATGAGGTGCACCATGCTCCAAGGAAGAGAGGTTTCCCCTTTGGAGAGACAAAAGTATTGAAAAAAAAAACTTATGCTCTGGGTTACCACTCAAACAAACTCCCAACAAGAATGTGACAAAATTAGTAATGATGGAAAACTCTATGAAGATATCCCACCATTCCTTCATGCAAGAAAGGAGAAATAGTATGAGGTTTTCATGTAAAGTCACTAAAAAGATATCCAAGATGATAGAGGAAATGAATTCCACAGGTTGTTTGATCAGAGAAGGAGTAGCCTCAAAATGAGGATAGAGAACCCAATAAGTTTCCTCTACAAGACCTTGGGCAAACAACAAGAAGAAGGAATACATTTAGAAAACCTGTATGCTTAGTAGCACCTCAGAAACATGCTAACTAGCGGCTTGGAGAGAAAACAACAGAAGCAGGAAGAGCCAAACTGAAAATGAAAAATATGGCAAAGGTAGTGATAGCATAAGACAATAGAATTAGTTTAGAGAAAAACTGAAGGTTTCCATACTGTATATGTAGTAGATGAATCAACAGGCTGTTGAGGGAACAAGCTTGTGCCTAGCTCAAGTAACACCATGTCACTTGGATGAGTAAACCTTCTTATACAACAGAAAAGCTTCATTAGAAATAGAGCTTATGCAAGTTGTCATGACTTGCAATATAAGAATTTATTTTTGGTCTATCATAGTAGTAGAGTAACTACGTAAGCATGTTAGTATAGGAGTCTCTAGCATTTTCTAGTTTCTGGGATGATAATGTTTCATTGTGTTTGGATCTATATCTCGGGCATGTAAAATTTATTTTGAGGCCTTTCAAAGCCTATGGTTTCTCTTGCTCATATTGTGGCTCCATTTCTGTCAAATTATACACCTCTAGACTTTAGAATAGTACTACAAAATAAAGTTAAAGGGTGCTCATATTTTTCACTCTTGTGATGTATTCCTCTATGTATTCTCAGTAATATAGAAAAATAATTCTCATTATTTTCCTTGTATCCATGAGAGGAAAAACTAGAAATCTGTAATGTTATATTGCATCATAATCCCTCTCCACTTGTCATGATAAGTAATGACAACTGTCTTGTTTTTTCCATTACTTAGGCACACGTACTTTGGATTTTTTTCTAGACTACTAATTTTCTAAATGATCATAAACTAGGAGAAAACTAAGAATTCAAAAAATACTGAACCCTTATAACACTAAATGTTATAGAGCTCATATTGCATTTGTGGATTTACCCATGATGTGGATTATTTCCAGTTACTCCCATTCCCAATTCATGCATATTTTCCTTCCCAACTAACATCACACCACTACTCTATAATCTTGACACGCTAACTGCATCTTGCTTAACCTCTCTTATCTTATGAAACCAGATTGTTCCACCTAAAACCAGGAAGAGACATAAAAACCCATCTTATGTAAATTTTCAAATGTCAATATCCTTGAAACCCTCTAAACAACAACTAAAAGGAATTTTACCTCTAATAGGATAGGAATAATAGTCTATGTCACCCTAATTGGAATAAAATTGTCATCCAAGATGGAGAGGGACTTTCCTATAAAATCAACCTACCAAGATATGAATATAAATATTTAACAACTCATGAACAAAACAAGTGATATAGTAATCCTTCCCAAACCTTCCTAAAAGTGTGTTGTAGAAGATGCATCTTGCTTCCAGACTTCATCAACATTAAAATAAAAGAAAAGCATCATTGCAGGCTTATTGTTGAGTGATTTTTCTATTGTTGAGATGATGTATTCAATAACCTGACATGTATACAGAACCTTTAGTATTATTAAACTATTCTAAGTAACCAAGAATGAATATGTGCAATGACTTACATCATAATGTGTGGTCCATTGATATGCATGATCATAATCATGAATTGTCTAGTACAAAAATGGATTGCGAGAGTTTCTCACCCAATGGTAGCAAGAATTGTAGGCAAGCAGGCATTCCAATATAGATGCCACATGCAAGGTATGCAAAGTATATTCATCCACACACTTCACTGCATTCTCTAAGTCTATCAAACATCGAAACACTTTGGAAATGCTTTCACTAGCTTTAGGAATAATGGATTGTACCAAGTCTTCACAAGTAAGGACCATCCCTCGCAACTGAGATGAATTGGGATATTGATGATATTTGTTATTTAATGAATTAGAAACATTAATATTGAATTATAAGTCCAAGGAATATTATTTCTAATTTCCAAGCACATGGAATCTACCAATTTCATCACAAACATTTGGTTTTAAAGTCGTTGTCATAATCTTCTTAACATCTTCCAAGGATTTCCCAACAAACATATGGATCACCATGCCTTGGTTCCAAAGAGGAAAAATAGAGCTCAATGGACTATTTGACACATCATGTACTGATGTTCTCTCTTCAGAGAGAGTAGTTGGAAGCAAAACCTTTTAACTCTTTGATAATAGGGATAATATATCTGAAGCATCTCAAATAGATATATCATCACTGGGTTTCTCCTCTTCTGTATAAAACCAGGGAGAAAACTTGGAACTTTTAGGGGCACTTCTGCTCTCTCCATTGATTAATTAAAACTCATTTGAATCTAGAATATTATCAAGTCCTAGAATCCAATCATCATGTTCACTTTATGGTAGGCTGAGAGTTCTATCAAATTTCATTAAGTTAGGATATACATCTAAGATTGCATTGTCTTGACAATAATCAACATTTCCTCACACCTACAGTTGACCCCTGTCATCTTCAGCGACTGCTGATAAACCAAATGTTTCCTGAACTCACACCTGTGGTTCCTACTTACTGGAAATCATGGCTGATTTGTTTAGCTTCCCCTCCTTCATTTGGTTTTCTTTACCATCCAAAGGGGTATTAGTTTTTGTCGAATCACTAAAAAATTTGGCCATTTCAGTATCAACAACCTTTGATGCAACTTCTTCATTGGCAACTTTCACAATGATACCTTTTTCAAGAAAACTTTTGGAAAATCCTGGAGGTACCAAAGGTCTTGGTGTTGTAGGCATTGAAACTACAAGAAAAATAGTTTTGGCAGATGCAACAGGTCTCGACTGATATGGTAAAGGGAGAATAGCTGAGTGATCTTCAAATTTCTCCCCATCCTCCAGAAGAAACTGTTCATCACACTTCATGTTAGAAGTATTTCCCAATTGACATGCATGGTGTCCAACTTGCTTCTGGGCATTAATTTTCTATTTCTCCTGAAGCACCTTTTGTTGTTCCCTCCTCAATAGCTAAAAAGAATCTCTTGATCTTCTCTCCTGTTCAATTTGTTTTGATTGGATATCTCATAAGTACCAAAAGTTTCATCATTATAGAAGTTTTTTATTTCTGATCATGAATGAATACCAACCTTGGATAAATGAAGCAACTACTATGCATTGTTTGCATGATTGGTTTGACTAGAATGATGTCGATCATGCCCCCTATTATTTGGGATGATGGGTCCTCCTTTTGACCTTGACAATCTTGGACCAGCCCCGCTTCCTAAAATGCCATCATGTTTAGAAGTCATTCCATGTTGGGTGATACAGTCACTTCCATGAAGCCACCTTCCAGATTATTGTTCCAGTGTATCCCGATCATGCCGTGAAGGATTAATTTTTTTGTCATTGCTTCCCGATCTATGTTCCCACCTTCCATTACTTTCAGAACCTTGCAGCCCAAACTTGTCATAGTTGCTCCATGAATGATTCTCCCCCTAATTTGGGTCTATTCTTAAAGAGTAGTTGTCAGTAAAGGATGTTCCACCTTGATCAATCAATTTAGAACCTTGAGAAGGAAAAAAACCCCATGGGTTACTTGAACCTCTTCGCCATTATGGAATGTTTTGAAGGGCTTCTCCATTTCCATCAATGTCTCTGTGAATCAAGCCTTTTGTTGAAGAACATGCTGTAGTATTTACTACTTCGATGGCGTGATTTGTTAGAATCTCATGATCAAACCAACTTGGCTGATTATTGCAACTATCCAATTCAATCAAGAATAATAAGAATTCTTTTGTATAAGAATGTTTGGCATTCTTGGAAGGAACAACTGTATTTGAATAAAGTAAACCCTTGGAAGCTACATATGAGTTAAGTGTAAGGCACAAAAAAAGAGGTGATGGAGGGACTCGTCACACTATGACATGAATTTTAGTGCTAATAGCGAGAATGGAGAGGTAGGTAGTGGTTAATTGGAGATAGGGTACGAGAAAGAGAAGATCGGTATGAGTGATCGATCTGATGATGACAATTGAGGAACTAGATAGAAAGGGATACATGGAATTGGGTCAACCCAAAATCCATCCCATCCGCTAACCAAAAAGAAAGGGTAATTCCTACCTAAGGCTTCCTCCTTCTCCTTTTTTCTAACTCTCCACTGCTTCTGCCCATATTGACTAAGATCCACACCTGATTTTTCTGTCCTACGTTACCTCCTTTATAAACCTCCTCATGTGCTGGCTTTTGTGCCACATCTGTTTGATGCTACTTAGCCACCCAACTGTTCCCGATATTTCCACACTCCCTCCCTAAAAATAATTAACAAAGAAATGCTATTGACCATCTCAAATTTTGGGGGTCAGAAGATTCCTTGATATCCAAATCTCTCACTTCATCTATAAAGACACCATTTTCTTCAAGTCAAGAAAACCAAACAATAAGAATATTGGTTATTAATTAAAACTACATGGTTTAGTGGTAGGTTGGAAAATATTCAAGGAGCTAAGATTTTGCAAATGAAGCATTAGAAGTTGTGAAACTAAATAATACATGGCAAAGGGTAATTGTAGAGTAGATTACTAAGGGATAAGGTGGTGTTTTGAAACTAAAACTTAAGGGATGAGGGATGTTTATGGCACTAGTGCTTTTAGTGGGTGGGTCCATGTCACATGGATACAAATATATTATAAAGAAATGCTTAGCATTAAAGTACCATATCATTGACATGAGATGCCATGGTTTAATGTATGGTATGTGATTATTAAGAGAAGATTGGAGTACACAAATGAAACCCTAAAAAGATTTAATCAAGTTGTACATGAAGGATAGTTGGATTGATCATGGGTCAATTATGTGAACTCATGATCATACAAAAAATGCCTTAAGGTGAAGTGGGTGTAACATGTGGAGAATTCATAGGTAATGTGACCTTAATAAGTGGGGAATAGTTATAGAGAAGGCAAGAATAATTATGGGTTATAGTATTGGAGACTTCAAGTCATGTATAGGGTGCTAGAAAATAAGAGGAAATGGAGGGATTATATAAAATTCATTACCAAATAAAGGCCTTTAACCATCTTGAATTTGTGGTTAGGGAGGAGGGGGGTTAGTTAAATTTATCAATCACATTTATCCCTCCCTCCATCGCATTCTTTAAGTTTATTTTCATTTGAATGCTCCCTCCCTCAATTTTTTTTACTTTATTTTCATTTAAATGTTGAGTAAATATAGATCCTCTTGGCGACCTTAAAAACCATAGATGCATAATTTTTTTTTTTATTTCTATTAATTCATGAGAGTGCAAAGTGTTTGACTTGTATTTATTTGACATTTTTCTTCTTTCACTTTAAATACTACAAACTAAAATAGGCTATCACTCGGTGGTGAACTTATTGCATTTATATCCACTTACTAAGTTCATTATAAAAATTGTTTTCAGAGTGAATGAATTTCTATTTACATGGCTCTTTTACCAATGCCTTGAGTTTACTCAATATCAAATTTAGTCTTGGAGTGAATGAAGTTCTATTCATGTGGCTCTTTTCCCAACACCTTGAGTTTACATATTGACATATGACCTTAGGTTCAAATTCATGGCACCAAGAGGTTATAGTATGTGTTTAAGTTATATAAACTTAAATCTATCTATTTTTCTTTTTCTTTTTTAAAGTTATACATCATTTCTAATGGTTATTTGGGCTTCTCAAATTAGGGTTGAATTTACATGGTAACAAAAATTTATCAATTATATTTGCATCAATCATATTAGAGTTTTACTAGTACCTTAAGGTGGATATAAAAATACTTAAAGATAGATGTTAAATTTATAACCATGGAATTTTTTTATATGTTATTACGTTACAAATCGAACCACACTTTTAAGGATTTTCTTTTTAAGTTTTGACATGTGTTTATTTTACAAATTCAAACACACTCTGAAGGATTTTTAGGAAAATATTATTGACTGGGTTATATTCACATGGATCTTCATCCATCATCTTCAAGTTTCCATACATAATTAAAAAGACTAACATAAATGATTGGCTTGTATTATTGTAGTACTTGTTAGGTGGTTGTATTTTTGTTCCTAGGCTAAATTAGTCATTCATGTTAGTCATTTTTAGCTGCATTAATGATTAGGTAGTCATATATTCTACCTTGGGACTAACTTAGTTTTTTATCTTAGTCGTTTTTAGTTATCTCACTTAAGATTGCTCATTTTTATTCGTATTTCACTTGCAAAAGTTGTGGTGACTAACTTTTTTAGTCACCTAGTCACTAATTTATCATTCTCTACTAGTGAAATAAACTCAACGAATTGATATTATAAACCTAAGGGAATAACAAATCAAACAAATTGACACTTAAAACTCAAGGGATTATAAACCTAAGGGAATAATATTAAACCCAACGGACTAATACTAAAACCCCAAGGGTTTGTGAACCCAATGGAATGGTATTAAACCCAAGGAGTTAATATTATCAACCCAAGTTATATAAACCTGTTGAGGCCTTGAAAATTACTGCACCAACACGGGGGAAAACCATCTCGTCCGGACCTTAAGATAACTCTTTTTCTATTTAGGTAGTGGTTCTGACTAGATATAATGGGACCAGTTTCCCAATGAAAGGTGATTGAATGAATGTGTAATGCTTATAGTGGAGTGAAATAGATGGATTTGTAACAACAAATCAAATGGAAAACATATGCATTAATCTACTCTATAGCATGGGGTTGTTTAACATTTATCTAGATGTGATCTATAATTATTTTCCTTAGTAAATGACAATATAGATTGCTCTAACACCAATGGAAATGAAAATATTTCAATATTATTATTTTGATTAAATAGTTAATCAAAATAATGTGTATAACTCATATCACATTTACAATATCAAAACAAATTGCTTAACATGTATTTAAAAATATCAATGGTAGCATGATCAGAAATGATTGCATGTAATGTTGTTCTTTAAATACCATGTAATAAGCAATCTAAAAAGATAAATTCACTATTTATTTATGAACAAAACAGAGGTACAAAGATAGAAATACCAGATGCACATTTCTCAACTCATAAAAGAAATAGCAACAGTTTAGTCCTTCTCATAAATATGATTTCAGGATTACATAAATGAAGCTTCTCAAAATTCTTTATTAAAATTCCTAAAATAATGTTCGAGTTGTTATATTGAGAAAAGTATGAAAGTACAATAGTGTGAGATTTTTCATAAGCCTTTCTTCATAAAATTCAGGACCTTAATTTCATACAACAAGCAAGCTTAAATAGTAGAAAAAAAACTGAATGTATTGTGCAGAGCGTTGAGGTCATTTAAACAGATCCCTTCAATAACGCTTAAAGGAAAAAAATTCTTTGTTAGGAATTTTTGGATGTGATTTATATCTTCATCGGCTTTATTTGTTCCATCAGATTATCTGGATGTTTGTCCACCTGCTTGAACTAAATTTCCACTTACCAACACAACTGTCTTGTTCTTTCATGAACCTGAACACAAAAAATAGAAATCTATAAGCTAAAAAAAAATGAGACTAATAAGCGATTTTCATTTGAAACAAATCACGTTTTGTAGGAAATCAAGATAAAAATGTAGAGCGTAATAAATCCCGAACACAAACATCATGGAGAGTAATACAAAGTGAGGTCTATGATAAGAGAGGTAGAGTTTACTATCTTATAACAAATTGCAAAATAGATGCTGATGAAAAGGGGAGGCTTAGCAGTTTTTTCGCAGGGTGTTCGAAGTGGTAAGTAGTTTGTGAAGAGAGGAGTTCGAAAGAACAAAGGAGTGACAAGTAGATATAAGGTTCGATGAAAAAACCAATTTTCAGACTCCCCCCCCTTTGTGAAACTTAAAATTGAGTGCAGGAGGGTTCGAAATCTTCTCTGTTGTTCATCCGGGAAGATTAGATCTGAGCTATTTATTTTTAGAAGACAAGTTGGGCTTTTCATATTATTGCAATCAGTGCTCAGAGTAGAGGCAAAGGAATGGGCAGGGCTATGAAAGTTGCGAAGGCCCAAACGCGAAATGTTATAGATAACATTTAAGTTATGTGTTGGGTCCGATCCTTACATCACAATTCAAATTATAGTCATAAATCAGATAAGATGAAGGATTGTTATAAACTATCCCTTTAAAAATTGCAATTGTGAAGTTCCGAGGTGACATGGTAGTGTCGCCACGAATGATGTCATGATGATGTGATGATGTTACATGACAGATGAAGTGGAGTATGATGTCAGAGATGACATGGATCATATCACAATTGTAATCGGTTAAAACACGGGAAGAAACAAGCAATGACCATTTATTATTTGTGATAGCTAGGGACGTGGAAAAAAATATTCACATGTATAATCCTATTAGGTCTAGGGCTTATATTATAATTGCAATCAGTGATGCATCTTAGGGTATGGACTTGAGATTTTGGATCTTGTGATGTCCCGGATTCAGTATTTTTATTAGAAAGATTTAAATCTATGGTCGGGTTTAGTTTGAATACTACATATTGTAATGAGAATGCAGGCATCTACTATGGAACTTTTTGGATTTGCGATAACCACGAATGTGGTATTTTATTTCTTACTATTTATTTTCTCATTAGGTCTGGTTGACGAATATCGCAATCACAACGAGCTATGGACTTAAGCCTGAGGTTATTGCGATCAACAGACACGTCAAATTTTATGAATTGCATTAACTTTTACGTCAGGTCTGAGGTGATATCACAATCACAATTGAGTTGGTGAAGGGGTATTTACCTTATGAAACTTTTGCGACGCAGGGAAGCGATGAGGAATAAGAGTCTGATTAATCATATTTTTTGCTAATAATCCCTATTGTTTAATACTTTAGGTTTTTAAAGCCTAAGTATAGTTTTGGTCTCGAGGGCTATTTAGAATTTGTTTTATGGATAACAAAGGTTTAATACTTGGGTTTTAATTAAAAGGCCTAGGTATTAAACTTTGGTTATGGGATTTTATTAACAATTTTTATGTTGATTTTCTATTTTTTAATTTTTTGGTTTTTTAAAGAAATAAAATCAAAGGCTTTTTTGAAAACTAAAGGGTCCCCATTTTAATATAATAATTTTCAGAGGAAATTTGTAATATATTAAAATGGGGGTTCGTTTAACAATACAACAATTGGCGATTCACTGTACGAACCAATTATCTCTGATAAATAACGAATTTCTTCAAAGTTTCAGTAAAAATAATTTAGGAAGTGGAAACTACTTTTTGAAAAATTTAGAGAAATAAAATTATTCTCACTATAAAACTCATTAAATTGTAATTTCTTATAAAACCTTTTGTGAATGAAAAACACCTATTTACTTGTATCAGTCATTAATCAATTTATAAAAATGATGTAGGGGGCCTTTTACAACTTCACTTGTAGTGTACTCATTTGTCACAGGTT
The DNA here is from genome assembly GCA_000404065.3 of Pinus taeda. Lineage (NCBI taxonomy): Eukaryota > Viridiplantae > Streptophyta > Pinopsida > Pinales > Pinaceae > Pinus > Pinus taeda. Next base: position 116,328 of record APFE031546060.1, on the reverse strand, counting down.
GAGCGACTGCTGCCATCAAGCGTTCATAGCCTCGACAGGGTTACCTTTTAACCAACAACAATCTAGTGTCCCATCCATTTAATAGTGCAATAACTAGAGGTTTGTTTGTTTGTTTTTTTTTTTTTTGTTTTTTTTGTTTTTTTTAAACTCATGCTAAAAAGCCATTGTCCTAGTTTGGTGATGAAATAACGACAATTACATTCACTAGTAATAATCAAACTGAACAAGATGGCTCGTGATGAGACCCCTTGTCCTATATTTGAAAAATGATAATCCATTACCCTGATTTGGTGTTCAGTATGGTAGTATCAGTTTAATTGGTTCCCAATGATCATGGTAAGCAGGCTCGTGATGAGACCTCTTACATTTTTAGATTTATTATATATTAGAATTACACTCTAAAAATTCTCTTTTTAATCGATGGGGAGGATCATTGACTCCTTAAGAGTTTTGGATGACAAATCCAAGTTGAAAGTTCTTTAGTAGTAAGACAATATTTAATGTTTAAGGATAACCTTTTTTAATAAAACTCGAGTAAAAGGATATAATTTTTGAGGTTCTTAAAAGATTTCACAACTTTATGTAAAAATTTCAGAGATTTAAATTTTATCGAGTTTTCAATTTTGGTAACCACTTCTTAAAAAATTCCTACCTTCAAAATGAAAAATAACTCCAAGAGATGTTTGAAAAGTGAATAGAGTAATATTTAACATTTTTATTAACAAAATTTGTGAAGGAAAAATAAATTGCAGTGGGATGTACAATGGAAGTGATTTTTTACAAATTTTATTTTTATTTTATTTTATTTTTTAAGAAATAATTTCTTTAAGATGATCCCATTTATAGGAAGAGAATATCTCTTCCCTGATAAATCTTGAAGTATAAATGTATTTGGGATTATCTGTTCAATAATCTGAAATGGACCAAGCCATAATTTCTAAAATTTAGTATGTTTCCCTTTTTCTTCGTGTGCTTTGTCCCACATGAGAACTAGATCTCCAACTTGGAAGGATATTTGTGTGACTAGACTTGCATCAAAAGAAGCTCTCACCATCTGTTGATGTTTGGTGTGTGTGAGTTTGGCCTTTTCCCTTTCTTCTTCTACTTTTAGGATTTGTGAATTTCTTAATTGCTAGGAAGAAGAATATGTTTGTTCAATAAATTGGACTAGGGCTAATGGAGAAAGAGATAAATGTGATGGAACGATGGCTTCCTTCCCATTTACTAAGTTGAATGGAGAAGTGCCTATAGAGGCCTTCTGAGTTATCCTATTAGCCCATATAGAAAATATTTAAGCTTTGTGCTAGTTTCTTTGATTTTAATCAACAGTTCTTTTGATTATTCTAAGGAGATTTTTATTAGTGGATTCTGCCAAACCATTTCCCTAGGGATAGTAACTAGTAGAATATTTGAGTTTAAAACCTCTCATGACTGCAAATTCAAGAATACTTGTACCTAAGAAATAAGATGCATTATCAAATATAAGTGTAGAAGGCAAACCAAATATTATATTGGTAAATTGATTAATAAATTCAATAATAGATTTAGAATTGACTACCTTTAGCGGAAATAATTCCACCCACTTAGTGAATTAATTTGTAGCAGTCAAAATATAATTATTTTGTTTAGAAGAATGAGGAATTATCTCACCTATGATATCCAATCCCCATTGTTTGAAAGGTTATTCAATGTTGACTCGCTACAGAGGCAAGGCTGGTTTCCAATGTCTTCCAAAAGAAGCTTGGCATGTTTTGAATTTCCTTACGTATGTGTGGGTATCTCTGAAGAGAGTGGGCTAGTAGTATCCAACATGTAAGATTTTGTGTACAGTAATATCTCCTCCAAAGTGTCCACCTCCTAGTCCATTGTGAAGTTCCTATAAAAAAATTGTGCTTTAGACTTTTCAAGGCATCTTAACAATATGGAATCATAGGTTCTTCTGAATAACACGTTACCAGAAATCTCATAGTGCCTTACTTTTAATCACAAAACTCTTTTGCTTTTATGATTGAGTTTGGGAGGAGCATATCCATTTTTCAAATAAAAAATTAAATCAACGTTTTGGGACTCAATGTCAATTACACTTACCTCAAAAGTTACCCGTGTCCCCTTCTGCTGGTATGTTGGATTCTCCTCTCAGCATCTTGCAAAAACCTTTCCCTTTGACAATTTTGGCTAATTTAATTTCAATATCGTACTCCTATAGAGTTGTTACCCAATTTGATCTCTTTTCTCCTAATTTTGTATACATTAGTAATTGTCTCACTGCTAGGAATGGGACTATTACCTTTGTGTGTGTTTTTAAAAGAAAATATCTAAAATTCTTTACAAATTTATATACAACAAGTGCTTGTTTTTCTACTTCTGAATAATTCAATTCAACGCCCTAAAAATTTGAACTGAAAAAAGAGATGGGTGCTTCAATTTTCTGATTATCAATTTGTGTCAAAACAATGACATAAGACATTGAAGAAGCAAAGGTATATAAGATGAAATGATCGAAGAAATTTGGAGTATTTAAAGAAGGAACATTGATAATTCTGTGTTTGAATAAATCAAATGCATTCTTTTCATGATGACCCCATTTAAAAACTATGTCTTTACTAATAATTTTTGTAACGACAAAATAATTTCTGAGAAATCAGGGACAAACCTTTTGACAAAATTGATCTATCCAACAAATCATTACATGATTTTTTTGTTATATGGTGGAGAAATTTATGAAATTTCTTTTATATTATGAGCCTTAATGTGTTAGAAAATTATATATTACAAAGCAATGGAACACATAGAATATTGCATAAATATAAACACATAAAACACATAAAACCACAGAGACACAGATATACGTGGTTCACCTAGTTTGGGCTACGTCCACCCCGAACAGCCAGTCCTTCCTTTATATTATCCAGCAAAATAAAGAGACACAACCTACAACAGACCCATTGTAATATCCTCTATTTTTTCTCACAGTCTCACCTCTTTGTTTCTCGCTTGGGGAATACACATCTATTACATAGCCTCAATACAATGCCCTCATACAAATAGAGGGGTTGCCTTCTAGGGAAAAAAAACCTAAACTAAACATAAGTTCTACCGTAAGATCATCCGCCTAATGAACGACCCAGATTGACTAGAAATTACTATACAAAAACAAGGCAATTTTACATCTGTTTTTAGCTGTGGGGACACTGCCCCCGAAACCCCTGCCAGGGCTAACCCCCAGGCCCCCCAGCTAGGGGCGAGTGCCCCCTCTGAACCCCCGCGGGGGGG
>APFE031546060.1:50619-113035 GCA_000404065.3 Pinus taeda | reverse complement strand
CCCCCCCCCCCCCCCGCGTGGAGGGGTGTACAAACTTCCTGGGTTATACATCTGGCTGAAACAAAGACCTCTAAATAATCATGCTCCACACCCAACATAATGTAAATTCTACTTTTTGACACAATGAATTCTAAATGTTTCCCTTCACTAAGAGCAAAAAAAGATTTTTTCAGATTTAATGAAATCCCATATTTTCTACAACGTTCACAAATTTGTTTAAAGTCTTGCAAATGATTATTTATGTTCTTTGAATAAACAATAATGTCATCTAGATAAACAACAACCATTTTGTTTAACAAACCTTTGAAATTTATATCCATGGCTCGTTGGAAAGTGGCCCTTGCGTTTATTAAACCGAATGACATTTTTTGGTAGGCATAAGTTCCCCATTTAGTTCTAAAAGTAGTCTTTAGCCTATCGTTTGGGTGGGCCATAATTTGATTATATCCTAATAAACCGTCAAGGAAAGACATAAGTTTGGAACCAACAACTGATTGTAAAATATATTCCATAATGGGTAGTGGGAAATTATCCTTTCGACTATGTTATGCAACCAACTCACAGAATAGAAGAAAGGGATAGATCAATGACTTCAAAAATAGCCTCTTTGAGGGGAAATCTCCTTTACATTACATAAAATGAACAATTCTTGGACGATACAAATGACAAGACCTCCTTTCTATATATAGGAGTCTAAGGGGTCACAATATAATCGAAGCTGACATAACATTAATAATATAAGGGCACAACAATAACAATAGTGGGCTTCTATGGATCACAGTAATAACATTATGGGGACAACATGGGCACCACATTAACAATAAGGGGTATAATGAAAATAATAATAAGGGAATACACTAGTATTATAGGGACCTAACATGCCCCTCTCCTTCAAAAAAGTGTTTTCCTCAACGCTAGAGCAATTTTGGATGCTTCTGTATAAAATTCCCATCCTCCCATGTGGAATCTTCAATGAGTAAGTTCTTCCACTTGATGAGATACTCTAAAATTAATCAATTTTGTAGCTGTCGAGTTCTTGTTTCTGTGACTACTTCAGGTTCCAATATGATTTTTCCTTCCTCATCAAGTTCTGGCAATATTGTTTGGATTGGGATCTTGTCACCTATAACCTTATTTAAGCATGAAACGTGGAAATTGGGTGCACACGGGAAGATGCAGGAAGTTCCAAGTTGTATGCCATACTACCAATCGTTTACAACACCTTGTACAGACCATAATAATTTCGTGATAATTTATTATCCTTCTTACCTTGCTTGAGGGACATTTTTTTGTATGGTTATAGCCATAGAAATACCTAGTCACCTACATCAATACTTCTTTCACTATGATGTTGATCTGTCTAATGTTTCATTCTATTCTGCACCGAAGTGAGGTTATCCTTTAAGTGTTGGAGAAATTTTTGTTGATGCTCAATTTGATCTTCCATTGCTTGAACCTTAGAATTTTCTCTTAAATATGATGTGATGGACGATGGGTGATATCCATAAAGAGCCATAAATGGGGTCATTTTTGATGCAGTATGGAAGGAAGTGTTATACCACCATTTAACAAGAGGCAACCATTTGACCCATTGTTTCTGTTTATCGAGTACAAAAAAACAAAGATATCCTTCCAAACATTTGTTCACTATCTTAGTTTTCCAATCAGATTGAGGATGATAAGATGAGCTATGAGCTAACTGAGTACCCATAAAAGAAAATAATTCTATCCAAAAAATTCCAGTGAAAATAGGATCTTTGTCACTTACAACAATCTCTGGGTTTCCGTGTAGCTTTTGAATTGTTTCCATAAATGCAGTAGAAACTATACTGACTTTAAATGGATGAGATAATGCACAAAAGTGTGCATAGTTGGGAAGTCTATCAACTACCACCATGATGACACTCTTTCCTTTGGAATTGGCTAAACGTATGATAAAATCCATTGAAACCTCCTCCCAATGTTGACTTGGAATGGATAAACATTGTATTACACCTCGGGTGTTAATTGTCTCAACTTTATTTTGTTGAAAAACCAAACATTCCGCCACAAACTTTTGAATATCATAATTAAGGCCACACCAGAAAAATTCCTTAACCCTGTGGTAAGTTTTTAAAAATCCTGAATGCCCTTGTAAGGGAGATTTGTGCAGTTCCAAAAGAATATTTTGCTTGAGTTGGGAATTCTTACAAAGGTATAAGTTATCTTTGTACCATAATGAATAATTTTTCCAGCTAAATGTATCGATGTATTGGTATCTTGCTGCAAATTTTGAATGAGTGCTCACACTTCTTCGTCATTCTTCCATTCATCCCTTGCTTCATTTATCCAATCTATTTGGATAATAGACATGTCACAAAGCAATGCTTCCACATCCTCATCCTTTTTAAGAGTGCATTTGCAACAACATTTTTCTTCCCTTTTGTAGATGATTTCAAAGTCATAACCCAACATCTTTGTGACCAATTTTTTCTTATCTTCTGAAAATAATCTTCGTTCTAAAAAGTATTTAAGAATATCATGATCTTCTTTTACCTTGAAGTGTCTTCCCATTAGGTAAGGTCACCATTTCTTAAGTGCATATAGTATTTCCAACATTTCCGTCTCATAAATAGTTGTGTAAATATTTTCCTTTGATTGGACAACTTTTGAAAGCAATGGGTTTTTCTTCTTGCATTAAAACAACACTAATTCCGTTTCTTAAGGCATCACATTCCACAATAAAGGTTTTTGTGAAGTCTGGCATAGCTAAGACTGGTGCTTGGCATATTACCTCTCTACAATGTTCAAAGGCTTTCGTTTCTTCTGGAGTTGAAGAAAATGCATCTTTCTTCAATAATGTTGTTAGAGGTGCTCCTATTCTCGCATAATTTTTAAGAAACTTGTGATAGTACTCTGTCAACTCGAGAAATCCTCGTATATGCTTTATGGATGTGGGGATTTTCCTTTCCTTAATGGATTTAATTTTGCTAGGGTATACCTTAACACTTTCATGAGATACAATATAACACAAATATTCCACCTCTTGTACTCCAAAGAAAAATTTGGAGGTTTTTGCATATAATTGTTTCTCCTCCAATAGTTTGAGCACTCTGTCAACATGTTGAACATGATCCTTCCAAGACTTGTTGAAGATTAGTATATCATCAAAAAATACTAACACAAATTTTCTAAGAAGGGTTTGAAAATGGAATTCATCAAACCTTGAAATGTAGAAGGTGGATTGGTAAGGCCAAAAGGCATGACCAAAAATTCATAATGACCCTCATGAGTTCTAAACAAATTTTTTGAAATGCCTTCAGTCTTCATTCTGATTTGATGATATCCTGAATGAAGGTCTAACTTGGTGAAGTAAATTGCTCCATGCAATTCATCGAATAATACATCAATGAAAGGAATGGGAAATTTATCTTTAATAATGAGCTTGTTTAGCTTCCTATAATCTAGACACATGCACCATGATCCATCCTTCTTGTGCACCAATACTATTGGAGGAGAGAGAACTTTGACTAGGTTGAATTATATGAGCCTCTAGCATTTCTGCAACCATACGTTTAATTTCACTCTTTTGGGCATAGGGATATCTGTAAGGCCTGATGTTTGGAGGAACACTTCTAGGAATCAAATGAGCAGCATGGTCATGATCACGAATAGGTGGGAGGCCTTTGGGAGTCTCAAATACCCTAGAATGATTGTCCAAGACTTTTTGGAGATCTAGAAAAATAGATGATTCCAATGTGGGAACCTCTAGCAAACATAATTGTGCAATTATGCCTCGTCATTCTTTCTTTAGAAGCTTTGTCATCACATTAGGGCTGATTATCTTTCCTAGTTTCCCTGTGATATCCCTTAATTACATTTCCTTTCCTTCCAAAGAAAATTCATGAAAATTTCTTGAAAATTAAAAGATATCATACCCAAATATTGTAGCCATTTGACTCCTAATACAACATCAGCACCACCTATTGGAATGGAAAACATTGGACTATTCAACACATATTCTCCCATGGATAGCTTGATATTATGGCACTTTCTAGAGCAATTTATGGTTCCTCCATTTGCAACCATCACTTGACACTCTAGTGTTGGATATAGGAAGCAATTCAATTCCTTGGCTATCTTATAATGAATAAAATTATGGGTACTCCCCAAATCAATCAAAAATGCTACCTTTTTCTTGTTGATATGTCCTTCTATCATGATAGTTTGAGGAGTGGTAATTCTGACCAATGCATTACAAGATATGGTCGGATTCATTTCTTCTTTCTCTAGGGATTGTTCCTAGTGTGTACCTTCTTCTTTTGATGTTTCTTGTTCCTTTTCTTCCTCCTCTTCACAATCTATGTAAAATAATATATTCTCAACACACTTATGACCTTTAGTGTATCTTCTATCACAACTGTAGCAAAGCCCTTTTTCTCTTTTTCTTCCAATTTTTGTGGTGTCAACCTTGTAGATTACGGAAGGCTAGGGGAAACAACACTTCCATGTTTATAGTTGTGAGTGGTAGGATTCCCTGTTGTAATAATTTTTCTTTCACTTTTTCTTGCCAATCTGAATGCCTTGTCCAACGAATCAGGTTCACAAAGGCGAACCTCATGTTGGATGTTATCCTTTAAAGTACCTAAGAACATGTCAATCCTATGCTCCTCTAGAATATCTTTTACCCTTATATTTAATTTTTGGAAGTCCTCAATGTGCTTCACCATTGAACACTTTTGTTTAAGATTTATCAATTGGCTAAAAAATGTGTTGCTTTTTGTATCCTCATAATGTGCTATCATTTCTTTCATAAAAATTTCTCAAGTGACAATTTTTTTACGAGTGCAAAGTCATCAATACCATACAAACTGATTGGGTTCCAAATATAAAGTTGCAATGCATACCTTTTGTGTGCCTTTCACATTATGGAGATCGAAATATTGTTCCATTTGTAGCATCCATGTTACGGGATCGTTGTCATCAAAATTCCTCATATTGTTCTTTGGAACATGGTGGGTCTTCAATCCAATGTTAAAGTCTATGAAATCATGATTAACATTTATTTTGTTCTCATCATGAGTTTCCTTTACTACCCTTTCACCATTAGTAAGCATTTCTTGTAGCAACTTTGTCAAATCTATCTTCAAATCTTCTATGTTGACTTTAAGTTTTTCTTCTATACCATCCACCTTAGTTTCCATTTCATGCATCTTAGCTTCCATTCCATTCTTTAAACCATCCATGTTAGCTTTAGTTACTTTTTGTGAGAGCGAAATTTGTTGCCTTGGTCTTGTAATTTTGATATATCATGTTGCATTTCTTCCTCTTCTTCATGTGTCAGTAGAGATTTCAGGTTGCTTACTAGGTGTTCCCATTTTCTTTCTTCGGGCCATAAATGAATGATAATTATGCTTCACAATGCCCTTTGAATCACTTCAAACTACTTTCTTAAACAAGACCTATGCAAATTCCAAAAAAAACAACACACCTTTTTTTCCGCTTTATATGAGATCGATCTTGAAATGACTGTAACTTTCTAATTTCGGATCTCTAAGTTCTAAAATTTAGGCTTGCGATAGCCCTATAAGTACTATTTTGAACCCCATAAGTTGAATCAAAATTGTATTCCTGAAGAAATATTTATACCCAATCCCACGATGACCTAATTATAGACTGGTTCAGTAGATAAAACTTGTACGATGTGCCACGTGTCACTGTTTCGACCTTAGGCTCTAAAAACGATAACAAAAAAATTGAAGTCCATCCCCTTTCTATCACTTTTTACACAATTTGAATTAGATGCTTGGAGAGAAAGTCATGAATTTTCCCAAGGTAACCTGTTTGAGATCAAATTCGGGAGCCTGCAAAAAGCCTAACTTCCTTAGTTCATATCTTGGAAAATGTAGCAAGACAAAATTTGAAATTCGGTCATAATGTTCCTCAGGATTTTGGCTCAAATGGGTTTTAATTTCTACTTCTAAAGATTCGTAGAAAGAACATTATAGTGAAAATTCCACGATAGATTGTTTCAACCAGCGAAACCCTAGAATCTAAATCCCTGATACCAATTGCTATGCAACCAACTAACAAAATAGAAGAAAGAGATAGATAAAAAAACTTCAAAAGTAGCCTATTTGAGGGGGAATCCTCCTTTAAATTACATAAAATGAACATTCTTTGATGATACAAATGACAAGACCTCCTTTTAATATATAGGAGTCTAAGGGGTCACAATATAATCAAAGCCGAAATAACAATAATAATGTAAGGGCACAACAATATTAATACTGGGCTTCTATGGGGCACAATAATAAAAATATGGATACAACATGGGAAAAACACTAATAATAAGGTGTACACTGACAATAATAATAAGGGATTACACTAGTATTATAGTGACCTAATAGACTGACCTTATTGAGATTCCTAAAATCTATACAAATGCGGATATCACCATTTTTCTTCCTAATAGGTACCAAGTTGGAAATCCATATTGAATGCCTAACAAGAAAAATGATTTTAGCCTTAAGGAGTTTATTCAATTTCGTTTTGATTTGAATTTCTAAGTTCAGGTGAATTTTCCTTAATTTTTGTTGGACAGTTTTATCATTTGATAACATTGGGACTGTATGTTGAATGATGGAAGTGTCAAATGTTTTGAGATCTTCATAGCTCCAAGAATACATCCTTATATTTTTTAAACAAATGAATGAAGGATACTCTTTCTTTAGATGAGAGGCCAAGTCCTAAATTGATGTTTAGAGGTTTAAGATCTCTCCCAATGTTTATTAATTCAAATGTCAAAGTTGAACTCTGTAGTTTTGAATTAGTAACTCTTTTAAATATGTCTTTTAAATCATAGAGATCCTCAAGTTTCACTATATATTTGGGTATGGGATTATCATCGATTTTCTATTTTATTTGATTTTTGTGTTTATCTTCATCAATTATTTGGTCATCATATGATTTTTTCTGAAGTTAAGAAGTTTAAGATGTCTTCATCATCATTAAATACCCACCAATTGGTGATATTATCAGGAATGGATGGTCTAAATATTAACTCTACAGAAAATCTATTGGGACTATAATCTTCAGATGGGATGAATTTTGATGCAACGTTAACAACAAGGTTAGCACTGGAATTCTGAATCTGAGGAATACCATAAATGTTAAACGCTAGAAAATGTGAAGTGAGAGACTGAATGGAATACTAATAATGATTCAAGTGCATTGAAATACAATGCATCATGTTTCTTACTTGTTTAATTACAATTTCTGAATCTCCAAACACTTGAAGGTATTTACATCAAGGCTAATTGCTTTGTACATACCTTGGACCAATGCCTCATATTTTGCAATACTATTTGTGCATTCAAATTCCAATCTTCAAGTCAGTATTGTCTTCACACCTTCAGGATTAATCAATATGCAACCTACTCATGCACCATCACTTGATTTCGACCCATCAAAATACAATGTGTTGACACCTAATCATCAGGATTGGGTGAATAACTGAAATTGATGTAAATAAATAATGGAGAATATGAATAGTCATTGCGAGATGAAATGAAAAGTCTCTCCCTCATGTATATAATAAACACCAACCTACATGAAATCAACAAATTGTTTTGAGGAGTTACTGCGTGGTCTGACATGGTATCAGAGCCAATGCCATTTTTTGGTTTCCCTTTGCTTTGTAACTCCCTATTCTAGCTATGTTCTGCGTTTCATACAAAGTGTTTCTCCTCTGCTCTTCTCTGACAATCTTTTATTCATATTCACCTGCATATAATACGCTGCTCTGTTTTGACATATAATCTGCTAGTACACTGCTCATTTCCCATATAATCTGTTGGTATGTTGTTCATGGTGTCAGTTGCCTGAAGCCTGCTCTTGTAACTCCCTCTTTACATTTTTTGGGTCTGTCTTCGTTGTTCCAGGAGACTAGCAAGCAAGAATTACTGGTTGTTGTGCTGCTTAGAAGCAGTATGTTGTATCGGGACTATTACGAAGTAGAAGAGTGGTAAGCCTGGATTTTATTTTGTTTCTAACTGATAAAATGGTGCAAGCGTGAAGGTGACTATGTTAGTGATACGCTAGAATGATATTCTAGTGTGTTACTGTTTTGAATGGGCTTGTATTTCATTGAGGTCGGTCGTGGTTACATTTTTGAATTGTTTACACCACACCTCTTTGCTGCGTTGAATATGGTTATCGTGGGGTTTATCCCATACTCCGCATGATATATAAAACCTAAGGTTTCTCCTTCCATACTTCTTCGACTCCACATCCATATTCCGCTCCCAGTTTGGTTGGTCATATTACATTGGTTGAATGTTGTTTTATGTTACATACCGCCCATAATATATATCGCTTGATATCATTGTGGTGCCACTGCGATACCACTCCACACCTTCCACTGGTTAAAATATATAATTGTTGGTTTTACGTTGAATCTCATTGGTTATACATTGAATCATGTGCCATATCACACACCTTCACTTCTGGTTTTTTAATACCTTCTCCACTCAACACCTTCTCCATACTCTGATACACTTCCACTCCCATTTATTACATTGAGCATTGTCCCTTGAATGTTATTGGAAATACTCCATGCTGCATTTTTAATATAACTGTGGTATAATCTAGCATACCATAGTCCTTTGCCACTGGTTCGTATAATATAACAATGCAATCTCCTCCCCTCGTCACAATATTAAACATTCAACACATTTTTGCCAACATAAGTTTTTTTTTACAGTATGCATTCAATCATATCTATTGTGGGAATAGTTCTCACTCGCAAGGAGAACTATCCTGAGTGGTCCCGGATGATAAAACATACCCTCATTTTCAATTAGTTGTGGAAAGGAGCGTGTATTGGAGATGGAGACAAAGAACCAGAACAACCTACCTCAAACAAAGACCTCACCATTTGGGAAAATAAGAACAACAAAGCCTATGCATTAATTGTATCATCTGTAAGTGAAGAGGTGAGTCACCATATTTCACCATTTTCAATTGCTTTCGAAGCCTTACAAAAGCTGAAAGAACTCTATGACTCACATTCTGCACTTGAAGTTGTTCAACTCATGATTAAACTCTTCACTCTTGAGTTGCAAAATAATGATCCTCTTGCTCTTGCATCAGAAGTAAAATCTATAATGCATGATATCAAAGCCAGTAAGGTTGAATTGGATATTCCTCTTATCACTTTTCTCAAGGCACTTTATCCTACTTACTCTAATTATCTTGATTCATTGCAAGCAAATGGAAATCTCAAAGATATTACCATTGACTCTCTTGTGAAAAACATTGTTGAAAGAGAGAGCTTTTGGAAAGAAGACAACCCCTGAATCTTTTGAAGAGGCTGTGTGCCTTGCTCATAAAGAAAAATATTCTACTCAAGATCCTTCCAGAGGAAGAGGTGGTTGAAGAGGAAGAGGAAGATATTTCAGAGGCAGGGGGGTAGACAATCTCAAGGAGAAAAGTCATATTTTCACTGCATACGCTATAAAAGAAATGGATCACATGATGCCTCTACATGCGAGTTACCTTGGGACAAAATTGAGCAGCAAAGAAATCAGCCCAAAAGTAAAAGTAATGGTACAGACAAAGGTAAAGCACCTGAATCTGCTCATTATGTTGTGGCGCAATGTAATATCGAAGTAAATGAAGATTTATTTAGTGCTTTACTTGCTTCTTGGAAAAATGATTGGTTGCTTGATTTAGGAGAAACTTGCCACATGAATCATAGAAAATATTTTTTTGAATAATTTATTGACAATGTTGATGGAGCAGTATACTTTGTAGACCAATCAAAAATCAAGCCATCAGGGCTTGGCACAATCAGGCTTAAATTGTTGGTCTTCCAGACTTCCTTTTGCATCATGTTCTATATCTCCCACAGCTGAAGAGAAACTTGTTGTCCATGGTCCACATCTACTAGCAACGTCACTCCATTCATATGTTTGATGGCAAGCTTGAGGTGAGAAAAGCATCTGACCACTCACTTGTCATGAGGGGAATAGAAGAAGAAAGGCTTCTCAAGCTGCAAGGTACCTCTGTTCGTGCACAACATTTCTCATAAAATTCTCATTATGAAGAAGGTACACTTCCATCAAGTTTATTAAGGCATGATAGATTTGGACATTTGAACTAGACAACCTCCACTTGTTGAAGAAAAATGGTGTTATTGGTTTCCCTACAATTCCTAGGAAATTTAAGCAATGTGATGCTTGCATTCTAGGAAAGCATAGAAAACAATATTTTCATGATTCTCATTCAAGAGCACATAGAAAACTTGAACTCATTCATTCATATTTATGTGGTCCAATGCCTGTTCCTTCTGCAAATGGAAATAGATATATGATGACATTTATTGATGACTACACCAGAATGTGTTGGGTTTATTTATTGAAGAACAAATATGATGCTTTTAAAACATTCAAGAACTTTCATAAATGGATTGAAAATGATGCACAATCTCATATTTGGTCTATTCGCATTCATAATGGAAAATAATACACATCAAATGAATTTGAAAATTATCTTCGCCAACATGGGATAAAATATCAAACAACTGTGCCTTATAATCCCCAACAGAATGGTGTTGCTGAAAGAATGAATAGGACAATCTTAAATATGGTACGCTCCATGCTCTTCTTCAAAAATGTAAAAAAAATATTTTGGGCTGATGTTGTTCTATGTGCTGCATATATAAAGAATAGATGTCCATCTAATGCTATCAGAAACAAGACTCCCTATGAAATGTGGTGTGGGCACATTCCTTCAGTAAACCATCTTAGGGTCTTTGGTTCCACCTGTTATGCCTTGATACCAAAGGTAGATAGAAATAAACTTGGTGCAAGAAGCCGTAAGTGTATCTTCCTGGGGTATTCAAACACCTCCAAAGCATACCGTCTCTATGATGAAGTCAATAAAAAGTTTGTTGTATTTAGAGATGTAATCTTTCTTGAATCATCCAAAACTGGCAATGTTGTTGAACGACAACTTGATCGCTTGGATAGATTCGCAAATGCAAAATCATTTCAAGAATTTGATAATCAAATTCCACATCTTGAAGGGGGGATTCCTATACTAGATCAACATGTGGAATCTTCTTCTGAAGCACTCTCCCCCCCATATGAAACTCCAATAACGGATGATGCTTTAAGTGATGTGATTGATAGAATTGAGAGACTCAATCTTGATTTAGTCCCAACTCAATCAACGGAGCAGCTCAGACCATCTGAGAAAGGTCCTCTAAAGTGGCTAACAAAGACAATTGAAAGTGTTCATCTTGATGAGGTTGGAAAGACAGGAACTAGAAATTCAAACCAGCAAAATAGAGGTGATGTAGATGACTCTAATTCACCTGTTGATATGGATGTTTCTTATGATTGTGAATTGAATTTGTGCACAAATTTTGAACCAACTTCCTTCAAAGAAGCTGCTTCTCATGATGAATGGAAAGAAGCGATGCAAAAGGAGTATGATGCCCTCATAAAGAATGGCACTTGGAAGCTGGTTGATCCTCCATAGAAACCAAACCAATTGGCTGCAAGTGGGTCTACAAGAACAAGTATAAAGTTGATGGCTTATTTGACAAGCACAAAGCTAGGTTTGTGGAAAAAGGTTTTCCATAGAAGGAAGGGGTCGATTATGAGGAGAATCTCACCCCCAAAGCAAAATGGGCTACCATCCAGACACTCTTTTCCCTAGCAGCTCAGAGCAGTTGGAAAGTCCATCAAATGGATGCAAAAACTACTTTCTTGAATGGAGATCTAAAAGAGAATGTTTTTATGTCCCAACCTAAAGGATTGGATGTGAAAGGACATGAACATAAAGTATGCAAACTTGTGAAATCCTTGTATGGCCTCAAACAAGCACCGCGAGCCTGGTATGAAAAACTAACTGAGCATCTTCTGAAGCTCAATTTTAAACATTATGATCTTGATGATGCAACTTTATTTGTCAAGAAAGTTGGAAAAACAATTGTATATCTTATGGTATATGTAGATGATCTTTTGATGACAGGGAACAATGAAAACTACATTGCATCCATAAAGAAGGAATTGGGGAAAGGTTTTGAAATGATTGATTTGGGCTATGTTCATTATTAACTTGGTATTGAAGTAACTGAACATCCGAAGTCCATATTTCTTTCTCAAAATAAGTACATTGGAGATCTGTTGAACAGGTTTGGCATGAAAAAATGCAATCCTCTTACTACTCCAATGGAACAAAACTTAAAGCTCACATCCATTGAAGGAAAAGAATTTGAGGATTCAACAAAGTATAGACAACTTATAGGAAGTCTCAACTACCTAACTACTACCAGACCAGACATTTCATTTGTTGTTGGAATCCTCTCCAAGTTTATGCAAAAGCCTTGTGACTGACATTGGTCTACTACAAAAAGAGTTCTAAGGTACTTGAAGGGAACTCAAGACTTTGGAATCAAGTATACACAGGTAGACGACTTCAGCTTGATTGGATACTCTGATTCAGACTTCGATAGAGACAAAGAAATTGGGGTATCTACTTTAGTATATGCTATGAGTCTTGGATTAGGAGTTGTGTCTTATAGATCACACAAACAATTAGTTCTAGAAAATTCCACAATAGAAACAAAATATGTGGCAGTAGCTGGGGCAACAAAAGAAATTGTGTGGCTCAGGAAAATTCTTGAGGATTTGCAGGAAAAACAAGCACAATCAACTCCACTCATGATTGACAATAGCTCTGCAATAAAGTTGGCCAAGAAACCAAAGTTCCATGATCGAATGAAGCACATCAATACTAAATATCATCTGATTCGACATCATGTTGAGGCCAAAGAAATCCATCTCCGCCATTGTTCCATGAACGAGCAAATTGTAGACATCTTCACCAAAGCACTTGGAAGAGAAAAGCTTGAAAGATTCAGAATGATGCTTGGACTCACTAACATCCCTTTAGATTAAGGGGGGAATGTTGACAACTAATCAGGAGATTGGATGAATAACTAAAATTGATGTAAATAAATAATAGAGAATATGAATAGTCACTAGGAGATGAAATGAACAGTCTCTCCCTCATGTATATAATAAACACCAACCTAAATGAAATCAACAAATTGTTTTGAGGAGTTACTGCCTCGTTTTACACAATGTCCAGAATAAAGAATTAACTAATGTTTCTTCTAGCATATTTACACATATGGAAAATCCTGTTTGTGAAAAATTTTCAAATTGAGAAGTTACAAAATTACTTAGAAATGGTGACAATTGTGCTTTAAAATTCCCAAAAAAATGATTCAGTAGAGTAGTTTCCAAGAATGTTGTTATTAAATGCTACTGCTTCATTTTCACCTTCGAAATCTATTACCGAATGTTCCATGTGTTTTTCTCAATTGATTCTAATTTGATTAAGCTTTCCATTAAATGGGAGCCATAACTGAGACCAATCAGTGGAAAAATAACAATGCAATTTTTCTGACCAATCTCTACTAAGAATTAAACTGTAGAAATCTGGGATATCAACAACTAGTATATCAATTATTTGACAAACTTGAGGATTCGAATATAATCTAATAATAACTAAATTCATTTCTCCTATGACTTTGAATTTTTTCCTATCTAGTTGCACAATGTGAACTGTAGTTTTCTGTGGTGACATGTTTAATTTTAGACAAACTGAATGCGAGATGATATTCAAGAAAGCCCCTGAATCTACCAAGCAATTATGTACATTTTTATTAAATATTTTAAAAGTCAAAAGAAAAGGAGGGATATGTGAATTAGACTTGTAACCTATTAGAATAGTGTCAAAGGAATCAAATAATGAATGCCCAAGAGGTTTATCCATTATGTTAGAAGCTTTGGATACCACAACAACAGGAAGAGGGGAAGCAGGTACTGCATTCAATTCTTTTAGTAAAATTTCTATTGTTGTTTGAGTTTAGTGAGTTCATGAAGGGAAATGTTTTCTTTTATTTTCTCATATCCTCAACTATATTTTACTCAATGGTATCTAAAACTACTACGGTTCTCGGTGAATATGGATAATTGGATGAAGACAAAATCACCTGGGGGGAAGTGGAAGTGGATTTTTTAACGACAACATTATCTTTAGCAGTGGAAGTTGAAGGTTTATGTTTTTGAATTGGTTATATAGAATCAATTGGACCTTTAATTCTTGTGCCAACAGGTAATGCTTCGTATTAATTTTCACTATCAAAAATAGGAAGAATAAAATTCTACATTCCATTTAACTCAACTATTTGTTCATCTTGGGATTCATCAGTAGAAAATGATGCTTCCTCCTCATCTTCATCATTCATTTCTGCATTGAGATTGTGTTTGGAGGTTGTGGATTAGGTGGATGATTTCTTTTGTATGTTCTAAAAGTTTTTTTGGGAGAAGATTCAAATACTTGTTTTTTTTATCTCTACCATCTCGTTAGACAATGTCTTAAGGGCTTGTTGCAAGCCTTCAAGATCAAAGGGATATTTAAGTGCTTTCTTTTCAGATTCAACCTTAAATGCAACTCTTTTTAATTTTTTGTCTTCCTATTCCTTTTTCTTTTCTAGTGCATTTATCCCTTTCTCTACAGACACAACCCATTTCATGTTTTCTACTAAGTTATTTTTATTAGCTCTATCTACAAAAAATTGCTACGTTAGAAGGAAGAGATGAAGGATACCATTAAATTTGTACATTGACACCAGGTCTATAAGTAGCTAGGATTTTGTTTAACAATTTGTTAAATCTGGAATTGAAATCTTTTATCCTTTCCCCTGAATTTGTTTTTAAATTGGAAAGGTCATTGATAAGAGATGTCGTTGAGTGATCATCACCAAATTTAGTAAAAAAATGTTCTTCAAAAATATCCCAACTGGTAATAGAATTGGTTGCTAATGAAAAGTGCCAAGACCCTACTGATCTTGTAAGAGTGTATGAGAATAATATAACAACAACGTCTTCTTCAACTACCTCATTAAGATTGATGGCTAACATATAATTATGAATTTTCTCTTCAACAGGTAACCCATCATCAATATTGAATTTGGAAAGCCATATTTTAGGATATTTTGGTAGAGGATGAAGTGGTGTTGGCATTTGAATAGCTCGCAGATTGGACCACAGTCTAGCTTCCATTGTAACAATTGGGGAGGTGTATGTGATGAAAGAAGAACTGGAAGTTGTTATAGTACTACTTGAGGAAGCACTAGTCATTTGTGTAGAGGAAATGGAAATAGACGAAATATTTTGTAGAGAAAAAGGGAATGAAAAAGGAATAAATGGAGATGTTTGTGAATGAGAGCATGAGGTAATCTCACTAGTAGATGTTTGGGAATTTGGTGTAGTAGTTTTCATTCAGTGGGATTGAAGTGGAAATTCAAATGGTGAGATACCAAGTTTTTCACTCCGGGACCGAGACAAAGCACCAGTTCCGTGAAAAATATAAGTTATCCTTCCTTTAGAAACTTCATATGATTCAGGGTTTTCTACTAAAATGGAGACGTTTTCCAATTTATTTATCAAACCTGTAATTTCTGGTGATTCTAAAGTATAATCTATAGGGATTACCTCAAGAATTATTCCAGGAGACTTGGGAGGTGATCTTACAACTCCTGATCTAAAGGTAGGAGATTCTGGAGGGGTTTAGAAGTTGTAGGAGATTTGGAGGGGAAATGACTCTTGGAATTGCCTTTTGTTTATGGATTGGACTTAGTTTCCATTCATACTCTTCAAGCCATCCTTCTAGTGCAAGAAGTGTTGAGGCCTTGAAAGTCGTTGCATCAACTTGGGGTAAAACCACCTGGTCTAGACCTTAAGACAACTGATTTTCTGTTTAGGTAGTGGCTTCAAATGGATATAATGGGACTAGTTTCCCAATGAAAGGTGATTGAATCAATGTGTAATGCTTATATTGGAGTGAAATAGATGGATTTGTAGTAATGAATCAAATGGAAAACATATGAATTAATCTACTGTATAACCCAAAATTGTTTAACATTTATCTAGATATGATCTATAATGGTTTTCCTTAGTAAATGACAATATAGATTTCTCAAGCACAAATGGAAATGAAAATATTTCAAGATGATTATTTTGATTAAATAGTTAATCAAAATATGTGTATAAATCATATTGCATTTAGAATATCAAAGAAATTGCTTATCATGTATTTAAAAATATCAATGGCAACATGATCAGACATGAATACATGTAACACTTCTCTTTAAATATCATGTAATAAGAAATCTTAAAATATAAATTCACTATTTATTTATGAACAAAATAGAAGTACAAAGATAGAAATAACAGATGCACGTTTCTCAGCTCATAAAAGAAATAACAGCAGTTTACTCCTTCTCACAAAGATGATTTTAGGATTATAGAGATGCAACTTCTCAAAATTCTTTATGAAAATTCCTAAAACAATGTTCCAGTCATTCTATTGAGAAATGTTTTAAAGTACAACAGTGCGATATTTCATAAGCCTTTCTTCATAAAATTTAGGACCTTAATTTCATACAACAAGCAAGCTTAAATAACAGAAAACAACTGAATGTATTGTGCAGAGCATTGAGGTCATTTAAACAGATCCCTTCACGTTTTTCTTATTATGTATCTCTCTTTTTGCTTGTAGTAGGGTCCTTCAAAAGTATGCAACATAAGTATTCCTAGGATGGGGAATTAAATTTTGCATCCAACAAGTACTCCCGCTTCAAAGTTGAGTAAAAACTTAGGGAGATAAGTTGAAAATACGAGTTGAAAAAGTAGTTTTATTATTTTATTATTATTTAATCTTTATACTTTTTTATTCCAAAAACAGTGAATCATCCACCATGGTTGACATCATCATATTGAATCGTATTGGTTCTTATAAAGTTTATTTGGTTGTACATTTTTCTTAGGAGGCCCATTTTAGATCTCAAAAATGCCCTAATGTTTGGATGTTTGTTCGTCTGTTTGAACTGAATTGCCACTTATCAGCACAACTTTCCTCTTCTGTCATGAAACTAAACATTGAAAATAAAAATCAATAAGCTAAAAATAAATGAGACTGATAAGCAAGTTTCATTTAAAACAAATCACATTTTGCAGGAAATTAGGATAAAAATTTAGAGTGTACTAAATCCCGAACACAAACATCATGGAGAGGAATGCAGAATGAGGTTTGTGATAAGAGAGGCAGACTTTACAGCCTTATCAAAAATTGCAAAACAAATGTTGATGAAAAAGGTAGGCTTAGCAGTGTTTTCAGAGGGGGTTCATGGTGGTAAGTATTTTGTGAAGAGGGGAGTCTGAAAGAACAAAGGAGTGACACGCAGATATAGGGTTGGATAAAAAAACCACTTTTCAGACTCCCCCCATTTGAGAAACTTAAAATTGAGTGCATGGGGTCCAAAATATTCTTTGTCATTGATTCGAGCATAGTAGATCTGAGCCGTTTATTTATACAATACAAGTTGGGCTTTTCATATTATCGCAATCAACATTCGGAGCAGAGCCAAAGGAACAGGCAAGACTATGAAAGTTGCAAAGGACCCGGATGTGAAATGTTATAGATAAATTTTAAGTTATTTTTTGGGTCTGATCCTTACATCACAATTCAAATCACATTCGCAAATTGGCTAAGGTGAAGGATTTTTATAAATTGTGTCCCTTTAAAACTTACGATTGCGAAGTCCCAAGGTGACGTGGCAGTGTCATCATGAATGATGTCATGATGATGTCATGATGTGACATGGAAGATGATGTGGATTATGATTTCATGGATGACATGAATCATATTGCAATCACAATCGGTTAAAACACACAAAGCAAGAAGAAATGACCCTTTGTTATTTGCGATAGCCATGGACACGGGGAAAAATTTATGAATTAACATGTATAATCCTATCGGGTCCAAGGCTTATATCTCAACCGCAATCGGTGATGCGTAGTACGGTATGGACTTAAGATTTTTGATTTTGCGATGTCCCAGATGTGGTATTTTAATTCGAGAGATTTAAATTTGTGGTCAGGTCCGGATTGAATATCGCATATCACAATCAGAATGTAGGCATCAACCATGGAACTTTTGAGATTTACGATATTCGCGGACACAAGATTTTGTTTCTTACGATTAATTTTCCAGTCAGGTCCTATAGAAAAATATTGAAATCGCAATCGGGTATGGACTTAAGCCTTAGGTTATTGCAATCAACAGACGCAGGGAATTTTATGAACTGCATTAACTTTCCCGTTGGGTCCGAGGTGATATCACAATTGCAATCGAGTTGGCGGAGGGTTATTTACCTTAAGGAACTTTTTTGATGCAGTGAAGTGATGAGGAATAAGGCTTTGATTATTCATATTTTTTGTTAATAACCCCTATTGTTTAATACTTAAGGTTTTTTAAAGCCTAAGTATTAAACTTTGCTAATGGGATTTTATTAACAATTTTTATCTTGATTTTCTATTTTTTAATTTTTGGTATTTTTAAAGAAATAAAATCAAAGGCTTTTTTTAAAACTAAAGGGTCCCTATTTTAATATAATAAATTTCATAGGAAATATATAATATATTAAAATGGGGGGTTGTTGAACAATACAACAAAACCCTAAGATAAATATTTAAAACCCTTAAATAGACATGGTTGACCATGGTTGACCATCATTTATTTCCATATTAAGACAATCCTTGTAATAATGTGACGATGGACTATGGTTTACGATGCATGAACATGATGGATATTCATATCGAGACAACCTTTGTCACAATGTGACATTGCATTGGGGTTGATTTTCATATTGAGGCAATCTTTATAACAATGCGACCTTGAACCATGTTTGACCATGATTGATTTTTATAAAACATGGTTGACAATGGTTGATCTTGTTCAAACATGATTGACCATGGTTGACCATGATTGATATTATAAACCCAAGGGACTAATAATAAAAACCCAAGGGATTATAAACCCCTGGAAATAATATTAAATCAAAGAGAATAATATAATGTAAGGTATATCAACCATAAGATAAATATTAGAAACCCTTAAACAAACATGGTTGACATGGTTGACCATGGTTGATTTTCATATTAAGAAAATCTTTGTCACAATGTGACATTGGACCATGGTTGGCCATGATTATAAACACAAGTGATTTATATTTAACCAAAAGATTAATATTATAAACCCTATGAATAATATTATACCCTAGGAATATGAACCCTTAGATTAATAAACCCAAGGATTTTTATTATCAACCTAAGGGATTATAAACCCAAGGTAATAATATTAAACATGAGGGATCAATATTAGAAACCCAAGGTATATAAGTCCTAAGATAAATTCTATAAATCCTAAAATAAACATGGTTGACCATGGTTTACTAAGGTTGATTTTCATATTGAGACAATCTTTGTCGCAATGCGATGATGGACCGGGGTTCACCATGATTGAATTTTATATGGAGACAATCTTTGTCATAATTCAACATTGGACCATGGTTGATTTTCATATTGAAAAGAATGTGTCACGATGAAACATTGAACCATGTTGGCTTGAGGGGGTTTAGACCCAGGTTTAGAGTTAGTTGTGCTAACCAACAAAACCTTACATTACCGACCCTTTCGGAAAACACCCATGTAGCACAAGCTGTAGTCTCACCCAAGGTAGTATTAGGCATGCTAGAACCGGGTCTCTGCATCTAGAGGAATGTGTGTTTTGTTTCTTCCAAACTTAGAGTTGTATCTTGACCTTTGTGAACCCTAAGCCCTTAAAATCTAAAAGCTACAATAATTAATAGTTAGCAGATTTATTCTCTTCGTTGATTGCGCTAAACATGCATAACATCATATAAATAAACAAATCTACGTCTCTGCAAATCTATTAAGTACTTTTCCCGATTAATCATGTTCAATAGATAAAAAAATATAGTAAGTTCAAATATAAAATAGTGATACACAGATAGTTCTTCAAAACAAACCTGTATTATACTTTAGATCTCTGATTACAGTATTTCCAACCCTGCGCACACAGCGGTAGGGGCCCGTGCACTTAGCTGTGGACTTAACAAGGTCTCAGTGCAGACATCTACAAGAGCCTTCCCCTTCTCCCTTGTACAGAATAGACAAAAGCAGACTCAAATCAAGTACTATTAGTCTATGCCATCTTAAGCTTCCTATGACTCTTTTATGACTTCCTTTTATATTCCTCTCCATTATAGTACCATGGTCTGCAAACCATGGGTGGGTCTCAAAAATTCTTGAATCTTAACAAACTCAGGGGCTTTGATGTTCTGAAATCCCCTTTGAATCCTATAAACCTACACTACTCATGCTCCACTCCTCAAAATGCAAAGAGTTTACAATATTTAACAAAACTTTACAGAATTTGACCCAGGGGCCATGGTCTATGAACCATGGGTGGGTCTCAAAATAGCTTGAATATTAACAAAATAAGGGGCTTTGATGTTCTAAAAGCCCCTTTGACTCCTATTGACCTATGCTACTCATGCTCCACTCCTCAAAATGCAAAGACTTTACAATATTTAACAGAACTTTACAAAATATGACCCACGTGATTCCATCCCAACAGGCCCCCAACACAAAGTCGTGACTCATCCTAAGTCACTCTACTGCTGTTGCATTAATCTTGGCTTGAAAATCACTGAATTCAACCTTTAATTCTTGAAGATATGTTGTTCCTTATGCAGTGGCTTGACGAAATTCCTCGACCATTTTTTCCATTGTTGGACCTTTGAATGCAAGGACCATGGTTCTCTATGTCTATTGCAAAGCCTTTAACTTGGTTTGGACCATTTGTGATAGCTGGCTTGCCTCATCGGCTCATGGTTGCATCCTTGTGGAGGTAATGGAGGACTTCCAATGCATCTCAGCAATCTGGGTTTGTATGAACTTCCTTTCCTAAAGTCTGGTGAAGCTTTTCACAGGTGTGAAGGCCCGCATTGTCGTACTAATTGCATCAAACTACTTTTTCTTTTCTCGGATGTCTATTTCGATCTTCTGCAAGTGTGGACTATCTTGTAGTGAGGTCCACATCTACATTGTATGCTCAGACTATTGGCTGTAGTCCTTGACTACAGATTCGAGAGTGGCCATGTCTGCTTTAATAGCAACCTCGCACTGCTCTCTGACTTTTGGAGGAGTGGTTGGCTGTAGCTTCAGTTGAAGCTCAGAAATCTACAACTACAACTCAAACTAGACCTTTCCAATTTCTTCCTTGGATTCCTTCTCCACAATAACTAACTTCTTAATTTTCTCTACTTGGGTTGCTTCTACTTGAATTTGGAGCTCAAGGATCTTGCTACATTCTTGGGTAAGGGTGGCCTCGAGCTACTGATTTTACTCTATCACCTCATCACGAGCCTACAAGGCTTTCACTTTCTCTTCAAAAATCTATTGATTTTTAGTTTTTACATCATTGATAATCAACATCACTCATTTCTCCTGGACGTGGAGCTCATTTGAAATTCCTTGGTGTAGATCATGCAAGGTCTAGATTGATACTTAGGTTTTCTTAATACTTTGCATGCTCTTATTCTTTGATTTTCTCAAACTAGAGAGAGCCCCCTGGTAGTGGTACTGCTTGAAGCCCACATGTGATTTATGTTGTACTAAATCTTGTCACACTCACTTGATTTGTGCTCGCTTGTCACATGCTCGCCTGAATCACCCCTGGCTAGACCTACAATTCCTTTAGGCCCTATTGTAATTTTTCTAATACCTGCTGGTACTGGTCCTTGATGTGTCCCCATATAGTTTTAGTGGTGGAGGGACAACATCTCCTATCTCATCTAGGTCCCCCTCCATCAAGACCAATGGTGCCACACTCTCAGACATATCATACTTCTCCTTCTTGCAAGGTCCCGTGGAACTTCGCTTCTCCCTCTTCCTAACACTGAAGGGGGGCTCTAAGTCAGTGCCCCCTTCCTCTTCACCTTCGGTTTCAACATCAACGTCGGTGTGCTTGGTCTTAGGTTCTTCAAGGTCAATAGTGACCTGCGATGTTTTTACTTGCGCAACTTTCTCCTTTGGCGCTTCCTTTTCTTTTGCAGAAGCCTTTACTTGCAGCACTTACCTCTCTTTTGCAGAAGCCTTTTCTTGTTGCGCTGCCTTTTCTTTCAGCACTACCTTTTCTTTATGTGCTGCCTTTTATTTTGTAGAATACTTTTGTGCTTCTTTCTCTCTGTCTTTCCTGGCCTCTATTACAAATGTTGTTTTCCCTATTTCTCCTTGTGTGGCCTTAATTGTTCCTGCACCTTCATCAGATGGGGTGAGCCACTCGCTCAACCATTTTTTGATGACCCCAAGAATTTCATCCTTCGTGATGAGATATGGAAACTTATGCCATGGTCCTGTGACATCCTTCTTTCCACAGATGGACAGATTGTGAAAATATGTCTTGAAATCTATGATATTTGTGTACTGTGTACGTATACTCGGTCACAACTGTGGTCGTTGGTTGATCAACATCCGCATTTGGAATTGAAAAATACCCAAAACATCTTTGCCTCAATGATGCAATCAATATCCTTCATTTCCCACAGCGAGGCAAATTTCTCAACCTCGGACAAGTCTGGATCATGTGTTGGGAACTGGCTATCCTCAAGCATCCTCCATGCTACCAAAATAATCAATAGAAGTAACCACACGTAGTGGAATGTCTTTCCGTCTGCCTAGGATTCACGACAATCCTATAGGAGCTCATGCCAGAGGTACTTGTCCCAATTTTATTGGACCCCTTTGCTACATTACACAACTAAATATAATACTTGGGCCGACACTACATCGGTGCGACACTTCCACATTATTTTTCCAGCCAAAATTTGTGCATCATACTACACACAACCATCCAATATGGAGCTAATGTCAAAGCCACGTAACTTCTTCACCAACCCGAAGTCACTCATCATTTAATTTATTAGCTTCTCCTCTTGCGACTTCCCCATAAAAGCATTTGTGTGGTTCACACCCTGATAAGGTAAAAATGTGATTCTATGGATTAACATATTTTCAATTGGAATGGGACCTCTCACCTAGAGGCACCCGTCATGAACCAATGCCAACAATTGACGCACACAGATAGTTGTAATGATGTTGCGGTTAAAGTGTGGGACCCATAACATGTTGAGAAATATTGCGCACTCCATTCTGGTTGCCCACCTCATTGGCTCAAGCCTTATAACACTCGACTCCTCATAGTAGACTGATTTCACATATTTGTTCGATTCCAACTACGGAAACTTCGCATGATCACCCAGATCCTAGTCCTCCATCTTTAGAAATGGTACCCGGGCTAGGAAGTTGCCCTCCACATGTACTTCCTCCAGAAACAATGGTGTGAAGACCTTGTATTTCATTGAGTTTGGATCAATAGTCACTTTGGCAATGAATTTACTAGAAGGTACATAAGGTGGTAGCCAAGTAATTGACACTGCTTCCTCTACGTTGATATATTCAACCCCCATAGTCAATTTTTCTTCATCCAAGTCCAGCAGTTCCACTAGTTGATTGCTTTTATCCATCCTACGCTTATGTCTAACCTCCATTGGGTTTTTGTGTAGTGATTGCTGAAGCGGTGCTTGTTGTGGCTTCTTTTGCTTCTTCTTTCTTGCCACAGAGGTAGTAAGTTTTGGCCTTGGTGATCTATGCAAAGTGATAGGGATTGGTGGTGTTGCAGTCATGTTGTCAAATAAATCCACCTCAAAACCAAGCCCTTGCTGCAAAAACTCCTTCTCTATCTCTTTCCTATCTCGTCCAGACATGCAACAAGCGTCTCGGCTCAATCTCAAGCACAAAAGCTCAAGGAAATCTATTTGGAAGCAAATTGTTTGAATTTGGAGCAGGATGTTGTATTTAGAGCCTGTTTTTAATTCAAATCCAATAGTTCCCTCCATATCTCCTTCATTAATGCTCTTTTGGAAGAAGATTTCCAAATATATTCTCCTCAAATGCTTTCCCCTCACTTTATTTAATAAAAAAGTAGCCATCCAATCATCTAGAGTGCTTTCAATGGTCACTTTCTAGCTACGTTTTGGGAGACCCACCTTATTAGTGCAACTTATTCATCATAGTTCCCATCTACGCCTTTCTCCTAACCATTGCACAACCCATTTGCTTTGCCAAACTCTCATTTTGGTAGCGTAATTTATATTCATGCACTTCCTTGCAACTGCCTGAAGTACTAAGACTATCCTGCATTCATATAGTCATTGCACAGTGGTTGGATCACACCTATACAACTTCAACTGGCTCTGATTGATTCTTCCTAGAAATAGTTCCCCGTTCAGCTTCACAAGCTGAACTAGACCTCCATCCGTAATCTCCTTGACGATATATGGTCCCATCCAATGAATCTAAAAATTTCCGGTAAACTTCGTAAATTTTCTATCCTACATTAGGACTAAATCTCCATTTATAAAGGTGCTCTTCTTAATGTGGCAATCATCCCATGTCTTTTCTCAAGCCTTCTAAACCTATTGATGAAATCTTGCTAAGATGCGATCTTCTTATAACTCAAGTATCCGTGTGAGACATTCTTCCATTATATCCCAATCCTCCATCTTTGTGAGAACAACAATCCATAAGTTGGACACGATTTACTCCATTGGCATCACCACTTCTTGTCCAAAAACCCTAAATGGTATTTGTTCAGTCAACTTCTTACAAGTAGTTCTATATGCCTAGAGAACAACTTGTATGCACCCATCCCAACCATTCCTATTTGCATTACAGATCTTCATCAAAGCATTCTCCAGGAGCTTATTAAAGGCTTCAACTATTCCATTTTCTTGAGGATGATACAACATGCTCTTCTGCTGATACATCTAGAATTCTTCAAGAAAAGTAGCAATTATTTCATTCCGGAAATGAAAACCCCTATTTCTCATCAAAATCTTACGACAACCAAACCTGTAAAGAATGTACTCAAATATAATCTTTGTAGCTATAGTTGTGCTATAATCCTTCATTGGTTGTGCCTCAACCACCAGGTCAAGTATTCTGTCGCCGTGAAGATGTATCGTGCTCCTGTCTTCTTTCTTGGTGGTTGAATAGATCCCACAAAACCTATTTCCCATTTATGGAATGCTTCTAAGGAGACTTGTGGTTCAGAGGTAATTCAACCCTCTATGACGACTTCCCGACTCTTTGACATACATCACTTTCCCTATAATATTCCTTAGAATATTTGTGCATAGTTTTCCACCACAACCCAGCGCACAGGATCTTCTATGTAGTTGCTCTTCCATCCTAACTTCCGCCAACAACTCCCCCATGTGCTTCTGCAAGGATACTTTGTCTTTCATAATCTAGTACATGCCTGTACAAAACTTCATCTAAGCCCATTTTATACAAGTTCCCTGCAATTACAGAAAAATATGTAGCCTTGAACACCAATTCCTTCCTCTTCTGCATCGTATATCTTTCAAGGGCTACTCCTGTAGATAGGAATTGGATGATATTTGCAAAACGTTCATCTATAATGCACACAACAAAGAACTGCACATCAGGGAATCCTTCACTAAGGCTTGTAGGTTCTTCGCCATTCTTAATTCGTGAAAGGTGATCAGATCTAGCATTTAATCTCCCTGGCTTCACAACTACGTCAAAGTTATACTCTTGAAATAACAGTAGCCACCTACAAATCTTGCCCCCCCCCGAACACAGGCTTGTTGACTACGTACTTCAAAGCTGAATGGTATTCATACATTTGGAAGTCCGCACCCAACATGGAATGTCTAAACTTCTGGAGCACATATAACATTGATAATCCCTCGTTCTCTATGGTTGAGAAATTATTTTCTGTCCTAGACAATTTTTTGCTCACAAATGCAATCGGATGGCCGATATCTCCGATGCTTGGTTGGGTTTAAACTGATCCTAATGCTATGCAAGACTCATCTACATGTACATGGAATTATTTCATCCAATCGGGAAACACTAGAATAGGCATTGTAACCATATTTTCCTTCAAAAAATCTAAGCTTGTTTGGAAATCATCATCCTAGCAAAATGTTGCATCCTTCTTCAATAATTTTTCCATGGGCGCAGTGATTTATGGATATGCCTTGATGAAATTTCTATAGTATCTTGTATGGCCCAATGTTGTGCACAACTATTTTACATTCCTTGAAGGCTCCAAGTTGATAATCAATGCAATTTTATCAAGGTCAACCATCAACCCTTTCTTACAAACAATGTGGCCCAAAAGTATCTCATATGGTACGCAAAATATACACTTCTTTAGATTTAGGGAGATCTAGCATTTCCTTCAAGTATCCAACATTAGGCAAAGACTTGCAACATGATTTTTCACTAACCCAAACACTATCCAATCATCAAAGTAAACCTCCAAAATATTATGAATGAATTCCTTAAAAGCGGCGACTACCAACCTAGAAAAGATCACAATGGCATTCTTATGTCCAAAGGGCACAACTCTATACTGAAAAAATAGCCCCATTCTATAGAGAAGGTAGTCTTACTTCAATCTTATGGCACAATCTTGATCTGGTGATAGCTTGAGAATCCATATGTAAAAGAGTATGCTTCTTAACCACCTACGTTCTCTAAGACTTCATGTATGAATGACGTAGGGAATGGATCATGTACACACACAACATTCAACTTCCTTAGATCTACGGAGATCCATATTTCATCCTTTTTCATATTCTCTTGAACTACCATAGGAATAACCCTGCTTGATTCCTCTATAGGCTCAATAATCCCTACTGCGAGCATCTCATCTAGTTCTTTAGGCACCTTTTCTTTGTGCTTAGGATTCAAGTGGTATGGTCGTTGTTTCACTGACTTCACATTGGGCTTCATATTGATCTTCATAATTCCAGGATCACCTACTATCCCCTTTAGATCATAGAATTTTTTTGTAAACAAGTCTATATATACATGTAATAACTCCACAACCTTGTCGACTGTGTCTTCATCCGAGTAATTGCCTATATTTGTGAACTTTGGCTGCGCTTCTAACCCAATGTTCACTTGTTTGGTCTCCAAGGGTTTATAAATATCAGGAACTTCTACCTTAGGCCCAGTGACTTTGAATTTTCCCTCTGATTATGGGATATTGATATTCTTGGGATCTTCCTCACCTTCTTCTTTGGTGACATTGTAACATTCCACAACATGGTGCATCTACATACTCTAGTGACTCAGGTTGTACCGATGAGATAGGTTCTACAGGCATTCTGAATATTGTAGCCTTGATTTACTGTAAGGATTCATTAATAAATTCTAATCAATCCAAAAAACTAAATGTGATTAGAAAGTAAGTCCCACAAGGGGTAGGTGAGTTGGTAATCACAATGTGGTGAAGTTCGTTAGAAAGGTAGGCTCTGTACTGAAGGTCACGAGTTCAATTCCCCCAGACTAACCTGGAACTGTGGAGAGGAGCGGGCGCAGTTTCCCAGGGGTTATAGTGGTAGCGGTTAGAATTGACCCCATGTAACGTGAGTTGCGAGGCTGCTCCAGTTGCTGATTCCTTTGTTAACAAAAAAAATGTGATTAGAAAGCTTTCCTTCAGAACATCCCAATCCACGGTTCCATGTTGTAGCTCTGTTTCTAGGTACCAATTCATCGGAATAGTATCCCACATATGGCAGAATATATGTACCCATTTAGGTTGTGGTTCCTTTCTCTATGCTTTCATCCAACGATCTAGATGCTCGCGTGGATCATCCTTCGCTATACATTTCTTAGTAATGCGCGTATTGGCATATCTAGACTACAACTTCATCATCCTTTAGTACTCCTTCCAGTCTGCAAAACTATACTTATGTGTACCCCATCGTTTGGTAGGTGTAGTTCTTAGCACAATGTCCAATGCCTGGAACTGATGCTCCTCCCATACATCACTTTCAAATTTATCAAGAAACAAATTTACATCTTCTAAGCCATCATAATATAGTAAATTTAATACCATAGTGGATATACACCAGAGTGATTTAGTATGTCTGTTGCATCATAGCATTGACACTTCATGCAATCTATTCTGCTAATGCTGGAGGTCCTCATGTGAATCTGAATTGTAGGAGTTGTCCTTCTCCCAAGTAATTATTCCCTCCACCATAGGATTGATCCAATCCTCATTCTATGCAGTAAGCTTATAGATCTACTCAATATCATCTTCCTCGTAGTAATCTCAGACTAGTTCAGTATACCACACACCCTCTGCTAGATCGAATGGAACAATGACTCTTATTTCTCTCTTTTCAACCTTCATGTTGCACTTCTTTAGGTTAATGACCACATTAATATCAAATGCCCAATCAATTCCTAGCAGTGCTAGGTAGGGATTACTATCATCCACTATTTCGATTACCTCAAAATCAACTATAGTGTGAGCCCCTTTAATATATATAGTTACTCCATGTAAGCACCCCATAGGAATAATATTTTGTTGGTTCACCATTCACAATTGAAATGGGGACCATTGTAGAGCTGATTTTCCCATTCTTTCCCATGTCTGTTTAGGAAAAACATTTGCATCATATCCCAAATCTAGGATCACCTGGTCCATTTCAAATTCTCTGATTTATGCAGTAAATCTCATCTCCTGACCAGTCCTTTTCTTATTTTTGTCTACTTTATGCACTATGCGCTATTTAGGTAGTGGCTTACCCTTGCCAGTGTAGTTGTCTATTAATTCTTGCAGACCTTCCACTGCATTCTAGTCCCTTAACAGATTCATGCAAGTTGTAAGAATGATTTTAATATTGAAGGATCTGTTTCCTATGAAACAATGACCTCTGCAAGGTTCTCCATTCACGCACTCTGTCTCTTTGATGTGGAAGCTCCTGAATCCATGAAGCTCTTCTTCACCTCCATAAATTTTTCTTTTTCCTTATGCAAATCAAATTCAGTATCGTTATTAGCAGGCCTGCATACCCAGGGATTCTCTTCTGGCTGTTTCATTGCTGCTTTATCTTCCCCACTAGTTATACTATTTCACGTAACTATATTAACACTAGGGTCATCCTCGCATGTTTCTAACCTCATCATATGGATGTTTTGAGTGGGCTGTTGGTTCTTCTTCTCTTACATCCTTGTAGTGAGTATAGGACAATCTTCTATTATGTGGTCAAACTATCGACAGGATTGACAAGAGGGGTGTTGTGGGTTCTGACAATTTCATGCAAAGTGGCATGGTTCTCCACAATTGTAACAAATAATCTGTCTGCGACCTCTTTTAGCTCCTCCTCCTCCTCCTCTTCCTCATCCCTGGAATCCCCGAGGCATTGTAGGTGCACCTTGATCTTGCTGAGGATGTGTCTCACCCTGTACTCTATATGTCATGGTTCTATCCATCATTAACTCATAGCTTTGACAATTGTACTCATCATGAACTACATACTTACATAAATTGCAGAACGGTTGTTGGGGAGTTTGTACAAACTTTTGCAACCAATGGAAATTGTTTGTTGAGTGTTTTCCTATTACTTGGCAGATAGCGCACCACGACACGACACCATTACTCGATCTAACGTTATTGTCTAGCTTAAGGGGGATAGGGCATCCCCTAATTAGATAGTTTTGATATACTAGAAAATGATCCTTGTCATGACCATTTCCTTTGCACTTTAAGCACCATACTTCAGAATTGATATCATTCTCAACCTATTTTCCCTTTTTGAGATCCTGCAACTCCATATGCAAGCCAGCCAACTGCGACTGAATCTGCTACACTCCCATATTCATATCCTGAATAGGTAAAGGCTCCAACTCAATAGGAATTTCTAGTGCTTCAACTTGCAATCCAACCTTCGGTTGTGATAATGATAATCTCAAATGAGGTAATAGTGAAGCAATATACCAATACTTATGTTGTTCATCCAAGATCTGTAGATTAGCCTGTTGTAGACGAAATTTTGTCCTTTGATCAAAATCCTATGCAGATTCATTCACCTTCTAGTTAATTTCTTTGACCTCAGTCACAGACTAGGCTTGAGACTTAATCTTTCTGAATTGATTATTCAATGCATATTTTGTGTCTTTAAATGACGCAACTAGATGAGTTGTGTTGTACTTAATATGCCAGCTTAGTGCCCTGTCTGGAAATTTTGTGACCAGCTGCGCTTTATTCAGGTCATCATCCATTATCTATTATGACTTCCACACATCATCTACTACAAACCATAATTTATTAGGGTATTTTGTCCCAAGACCCTTGAATATAGTCATCTTCATAGTGTTCAACATACTGAATAGTGAAGGTGGAGGTGGAGGTGGAGGTGTATGTGTGCTGGGTGGAGGTAATTGAGGAGGTGTAGTGGATAGATGTGGTATTCTAACAATGCCCTGATCTACCGACTGCGGCACACCTTTGGGTGTCTCTAGACTATTTCTTTCTTCTTCACTATCAGATGCTCCAAGCAAAGGACTATGCTCATCACTTGTATCTAGATCTGTTCTGAATGGTTTCCCACTTTGCGTAGCCCCCATCAAGTATTGTCTTAACAACAATTTAGTGGCATAACCTATTTCTCGCATTATAACATTTTAATCCAAGTTTTCAGAGACTACAAATACCTACCTCTTCGTCCTTTGAAAAATTGGAGTTCAACTTCGCTATCACTCACAAATTTATCAATCACGAATTCAGTAATAAAATCACTGAAAATACAGTCAATCCAATAATCGACAACCTTCACCACCTTCTATTTTGATCCCTCTAGGCGCTTCACTAACTCCGGAGTCCACACAATGGGGTGATCTAGCTTCCATGTAGGTTGCTCATCCACCAATTTAGCATACCATTCATATAATTCATGTGGAAGGGAGCAGAATAATATTTTGTGTTCCTTTGTATACAGGTATCTCTACAACGACTCTTCTTTTGACAGACATGGATTCTTGTTTTCTTGAGCTATAAAATCATGAAATTTTCGATACATCCACTTTTGAATCTCCTTATTAGTTGGTTTCCACTTATGCCATATCACATATTCCTCATATAGATCATGGTCCCGACAACAGAACCATTTGTTGGCTTGAGGGGCCTTGGACCCAGGTTCAGAGTTAGCTACACTAACCAAGAAAACCCTACACTATCGACCCTTTCGGCAACAACCCTCATAGTGCAGGCTACAGTCTCACCCAAGACAATATTCGGGGGTACTAGAACTAGGTTTCTACATCCAGAGAACTATGTGATGTGTTTCTTCCAAACTTAGGTCTTTATCTTGACCTTCGTGAACCCTTAACCCTTAAAACCTGAAAGCTAAAACAATTAACAATTAGGAGAGTTATGCTCTTCGTCGATTGCATTAAACATGTATACCATCATATAAATAAACAAATCTACGTCTTCATTAATCTATTAAGTATTTTTCCTAATTAATTGAATACAACAGATAAAAAATATAGTAAATTCAGAGAGAGAAAATGATACACAGTTATGCAGATAAATCTTCAAAACAAGCCTTTATTATACTCTAGATATTTAATTACAGTCTTTCCAACCCTGTGCATATAGCTGTAGGGGCCTATGCACTCAATTGAAAACTTATCAAGGTCTCTATGCATGCAGCTTCAGGAGCCTTCTCCTTCTCCCCTATACAAAATAGACAAAAATAGACTCAAATCATGCACTATTCTTCTATGCCATCCTAAGCTGCCTATGAATCTTATATGACATCCTTTTATATTCTTCTCCATTATAATACCATGGTCCGTGAACCATGGGGAGGTCAGAAAAAAACTTGACTCTTAAAAAACTAAGGGGCTTTGACCTTCTAAAAGCCCTTTTGAATCCTATCAAGCTAGGATACTTATGCTCCACTGCTTAAAATGCAAAGACTTTACAACATTAAAACAAAACTTTACAAAAATTTCCTAGGGGACCCCATTCAAAGAGACCATGATTGAACATGATTATAAACCTAATTTATTTATATTAAACCTAAGGATTAATATTATAAACCCTACAATGTTGGACCATGGTTGACCATGGCTGATTTTCATATTGATACAATCTTTGTCAGAAAGTGACATTGGACCATGTTTGACCATGACAATAAACCCAAGGGATTTATATTAAATCCTAGGAGTAATATTATAAACTACGTGAATAATATTATACCCTAGGAATATGAACCATTAGATCAATAAACCCAAGCGATTGAGGTTATTAAACCAAGGGAATACTAAACCCATGTGATTAATTCTAAAACCCAAAGATATTATAAACCCAAGGGAATAATATTAAACCCAAGGGATTAATATTATAAAACCAAGGTATATAAACCCTAAGATAAATATTTTAAACCCTAAAATAAACATGGTCAACCATGCTTAACCATGGTTCATTTTCATATTGAAACAATATTTGTCACAATATAATGTTGGACCATGGCTTACCATGGTTGAGCATGATTTATTTTCATATTGAGATAATCTTTGTTGAAATGTGACATTTGGTTGATTTTCTTTTTGAGAAAATCTTTGTTTGTTATGTAACTAGCTCACAAAATAGAATAAGAAATACATAAATGACTTCAAAATAGGCCTCTTCCAGGGTGAAACCTCCTTTACATTACAAAAATGAACAATTCTTGGATGATACAAATGACAAGGCCTCCTCTCTATATATAGGAGTGGAAGGGGTTATAGTATAATCAGAGCGTACATAATAATAATATTGTAAGGGCACAAAAATAACAATAATGGGCTTATATGGGGCACAATAATATCAATATGGGGACTACATGGGCACAACAATATAATAAAGGGGTTGCTCTAATACCAATAATGGGCTACACTATTAGTATAGGGACCTAACATGCCCCTCTCGTCCAAAAACGTGTTGTCCTCAATGCTTGAGTAGTTTCAGATGCTTATGTATAAAATTATCATCGTCCCATGTGGAATTTTCAATGGGTAAGTTCTTCCACTTGATGAGATACTCATAAATTGATTGATTTTGTAGCTATCGGGTTCTTGTTTTCGTGATTGCTTCAAGTTCCAATGTGATTTTTCCTTCCTTGTCAAGTTCTCACAATTTTGTTTGAACTCAGAGCATATCACCTATAACCTTCTTTAAGCATGAAACATGGAGAACTGGGTGCACTCAGGAAGATTCAAGAAACTCCAATTTGTATGCCATAGTACCAATATTTTGCAACACCTTGTAAGGACCATAGAACTTTGGTGATAATTTTTTATCCTTCTTAGCTTACTTGAGGAACATTTGTTTGTATGGTTATAGCCGTAATAATACCAAGTTTCCTAGATCAAAACTTCTTTCACTACAACGTTTATTTTCTTGTTGTTTCATTTGATTCTGCGCCAAAGTGAGGTTACCCTTCAAGGTTGAAGAACTTGTTGTTGATGCTCAATGTGATCTTCCACTACTTGAACCTTAGAATTATTGTCCAAGGCTTTTTGGAGATTTGTAGAAATAGATAATTTCACTATTTGAACCTCATAATTTTCTCTTAAATATGATTTGATGGATGGTGTATGGTATCCATAAAGTGCCATAAATGGGGTCATTTTTTATGAAGCATTATACCACCATTCAACTAGAGGTAACCACTTGACCCATTGTGTTTTTTTATCAGATACAAAGAAACAAAGATATCCTTCCAAACATTTGTTCACTATCTTCGTTTGTCCATCTATCTTAGGAGTTTGAGGAATGGTAATTCCTACCAATGTACCACAAGATATAACCATATTCATTTCTTCTTTCTCTTGGGTTGGTTCCTAGTGTATATCCTCATGTTTTAATGTTTCTTGATCCTTTTATTCCTCCTCTTCACCATCTATTTAAAATAATTTCTTCTCAGTAGACTTATGACCTTTATTGTATTTTCTATCACAATTGTAACAAAGCCCTTTTTCTCTTTTTTCTTCCAATTGTTGTGGTGTCAACCTTGTAGGTTGTGGAAGGCTAGGAGTGAAAATACTTCCATATTTATAGTTGTGAGTGATAGGATTCCTTGTTGCCATATTTTTCTTTCAATTTTTCTTTCCAACCTAAATGCCTTCTCCAATGCATCAGGTTCTGAAAAACGAACCTCATGTTGAATGTTGTCCTTTAAAGTCCCTATGAAGACATCAATCCTCTACTTCTCTGGAATATCATTTACCCTTATATTCAAGTTTTTGAAGTCCTCAATGTGATTTAGGA
Source organism: Pinus taeda (assembly GCA_000404065.3). Taxonomy (NCBI): domain Eukaryota; kingdom Viridiplantae; phylum Streptophyta; class Pinopsida; order Pinales; family Pinaceae; genus Pinus; species Pinus taeda. The sequence goes on along the minus strand of APFE031546060.1, from coordinate 78,895 downwards.
TTGAACCCTTTTGTTGGATATTTATTAATTAGCTAAAGAAGGTGTTCCCCCTCGTATCTTCATAATATTCTTTCGTTTCCTCTGTGAAAATTGACCACGTGACAAGTTGTTTAGGAGAACAAAGGCCTCTATACCATACCAACTGATTTAGTTCTAAATAAAAAGATGCAATATGTACTTTTTTTTGTGTTTTTCACGTCATGTAGATCAAAATATTTATCCATATGTAGTATCCAAGTTACTGGATCCTTTACATCAAACTTCCCCATATCTACCTTTTTGTCATGATGAAGCCTTTCTTGTAGCAATTTTGTCCAACCTTCCTAGAAACCTTCCCTGTCTTTCTTCAAGTATTTCATATTCCCTTTTGATTTTGATTCTATACCATCTATCTTATCTTCTACTCCATAGATGAAATCATTTATATTAGCTTCGATTGCATTCTTCAAATCATCCATCTAATTTTTCTTACTGGGTGTTTCTATTTTCTTGATTCGAGTCATTCTTTTTCTTACTTTTAGGAGCTCAATATTGTAATGGTTGTCACTCTGTAATTTTGAATCTCTAAGGTCTGAAATTTCCTCCTATGATAGACCTCTTAGTCTTCTTTCCAACCCCATAAGTCTTATCGAGATTGGATTATCAATGTAAGAATTATGTCATATATCCCACGATGACCTGATTATCGACTCGTTTAGTAGAGGTAACTTATATGAACTAACACATGTTACTGTTTTCAGCTTCAGCTCTGAAAACAATAAACAAAACGCTATAGATCGTGCTATTTCTGTCACTTTTTACTAAATTTAAATCCGATTCTAAGAGAGAACTTTATGATGATTTTCCCAAGGTCAGTTGCTTGCGATCAAATTCAGAAGCCTACAAAACCCCTAATGTACTTAGATTAAATATCCAAAATTATAGCGAACCAAGATCTAAAATTAGTATACAAGGTTTAGCACGCATTCTTCTAAAATGGGTTTTAGTTTTAGCATCTAAAATTTCTTAGAAACAAAGTTATAATGAAAAGGCCACTATGGCCTATTCGAGATGGAATTCTAGAGCCTGCAAAAACCCTAAGATCCTTAGCTCATATTTATGAAAATATAGTGTTACAATATATGAAATTCAGAAATGAGGTTCATCAAGATTTCGGCTCAAATGGGTTTTAATTTCCGACTCTGAAACTTCGTAGAAAAAACGTTATAGTGCAAATTCCATGATGTCCTCTTTGAAGTAGCGAAACCCTAGAATCCAAAGCTCTGATACCAAATGTTATGCAACCAGCTCAAAAAATAGAATAAATAGATAAACGACTTCAAAATAAGCTTATTCCAGGGGTAAACCTCCTTTACATTACAAAAATGAACAATTCTTAGATGATACAAATGACAAGACCTTCTTTGTATATATAGAAGTCTAAGGGTTCATAATATAATCAGAGCCGAGATAACAATAATATGGTAAGGGAACAAAAATAACAATAGTGGGCTTCTATGGGGAACAATAATAACAATATGGGAACTACATGGGCATAACCATATAATAAGGGGGTTTCACTAATAATAATAAGGTGCTACACTAGTAGTATAGGGACTAACATTGTTACAATCTCATGTTGGACCATGGTTGAGCATGGTTGACCATGATTATAAACCGAAGAGATTCATATTAAACCCAATAATTAATATTTTAAACCCTACAAATAATATTACACCCTAGGAATATGAACACTTAGATTAATAAACTCGACGGATTGATATTATAAACGAAAAAGAATAACAAATCAAAGAGACTAATACTAAAAACCTAAGTGGTTATAAATCCAAGGGAATAATATTAAACCCAAGGGATTAACATTAAAACCCTAAGTGATTATGAACCCAATGGAATAACATTAAACCCAAGGTATTAATATTATAAACCCAAGGTATATAAACCGTAAGATAAATAACATAAACCCTGAAATAAACATGGTTGACCATGGTTGACTTTCATATTAAGACATTTTTTATCACAATTAAATGCTGAACCATGTTTGACCAAGATTTATTTTCATATCGAGAAAATATTTGTAACAATTTGATGTTGGACCATCGTTGGTTTTCATATTGAGACAATTTTTGTCACAATGTGAAATTGGACCATATTGGTTTACCAAGATTGATATTATAAACCCAAGATAATAATAAACCCAAGGGATTAATACTAAAATCTGAATGCATTATAAACCCAAGGGAATAATATTAAACCCAAGGTATATAAACCCTAAGAAAAATATTCTAAACCCTTAAATAAACATGATTGACCATGGTAGATTTTCATATTGAGATAATCCTTTCTAATGTGGCGTTGGATCATGCTCGACCATGGCCAGATCAACGGAATAATATTAAACCATAGGAGTATGAACCCTTAGATTAATAAACCCAAGAGCTTGATATTATAATCCTAGGGGAATAATAAACCCAAAGGATTAATACTAAAAGCTCAAGGAATTATGAACCCAATGGAATAATATTAAACTCAAGGAATAAATATTATAAACCAAAGGTATATAAACCGTGAGACAAATATTATAAACATATGGTTGACAATGATTATATTATATGGCTAACCATGGCTGACAATGAATATAAACCCAAGGGATCTATATTAAACCCTAGGATTAATATTATAAACCCTATGAAAAGCACACTCATCCTCATTATTCGTTTACATGTCTATACTTGGAGCCTTATCCTTATCATGACTAAATAGTAATGATGTAGTGATCTGATGGCGTGGGTGCAGGCGTTAGGGACAATATCCCTATTCTGACAGCAATCTCCAATAAAGATCAGGGTGGACATATATGCCTCCCTACACTTTGTTGCGATTATGTAAAATTTCTTATTCACATAAAAAAATCTTATTTAAGCCTCAACAAACTTGATATATGAAATCACTATGACACGTAAAATCCAGAGAACATCAAACTATGAATTGAAGGCAGTGCAATTCACCCTTATTTCTCCATCGTTGCCCGTCTTAACTCCTACTCGACCCATATTCATTATGGCAGTCACAAAAGTAGTTTGAAAAGAATCCGCACTCACTGCAAACTATTCAGAATACTTGAAGAACGCGAATCAGTGAACATGATTTCATCAGAATTAAACAGACCTTCAAAAGATTGTAGAAGTTGGTAGTAAACATTATCAAACTGTGTGTCATTTGTGGATCCATGCTTATGAAGATGCTAGAATTTGTGTTCCCCAGACATTCCAGCGCATTGAAGTCTTCCTGTTCAGATGAATACCTTGCTGGAAACAAGCCGTTAACAAGCTTATGGATCTGACCCTTATAAAAATCCGCTCCGGTAATCTGAAATCTCACTATTCCAACACGCGTTAATTCCACGTACCATCGAGCACAGAGGCTGTTAATTATATGGTTCAATTCATTCACACCATTTCCAGTTCTATTCTCAGCCACACATCTCCTATACGACTAGTTTTAACACAAAGAAACTGGAATAATGTGCCAATAATTGCTTCAACTTACAAGCACCGTGGCTTTTAATTCACATAAACCATCGCCATGCTTATACATAGTTAAATATACTACATGCGAACTAATTATAGCGACTTCCAATCCATATTAAAGCCTGTGGCACATAATTGAAAGTGTAAAATATGATTAACGTGAGAAACAGTAAAACGCCTCCACGCTATCAATTCACAGGATAATAGATTATACAAACATTTTATCAGAAAATCATTGCTAGAAACGCCAGAGAATTTTCATAATGACACTTCTGGCACTGCCTCCTCCAGCAAGCTTGGCGGCCAATTTATTTTTATTCATTAATAAGGGATAGGTCTTCTCAGACCTTATCTATTACAAAAGCAGGTTTTTTACATAGCAATTTAAGGCTTTTTACAACCTATCTATCGGTGAAAAGATAACATGTTTTATCCTCTACCTTTATGTTATTTTTAACTGAAAAAGATAGCATGTTTTATTCTCTACCCTGTTCCTATTTTTTAACTAAAAAAACATAGAAACTACAGGCTAAAGGACCCCACTCCTTGCCTACAGATTTTTTTATTTTATTTTTTGGAATAAGTTGGAAGATTTTTCCCTCTGAGTCACATGCTCCTGCATTAGACTCCCAAGGTAGAAAATGATCATGATCTCCTGATCATGCTTTTTAAATCTTTGTCCGCCTGGATCCCACACTTTTTTCTGCAATTCATCATCGGTTGTTGCTTGCTTCTTTTCTCTAGGCCTCCATATTTTATGTTGTCTTGCTCCACTAGCTTCACTTTCACAATCTATCCCTGTCTTCATTTTGCTGCTGCTTATGCTGCTTCTCTTCCTTGCTGATGTCTTCCTCTGAGACACTTTCAACATGATTCTTTTGATTAATTCAATTTCCTTGTCCAATAAATCTTCAAGCTGCTGATTTCTTGCTGCCTGCTGAGCTAAGACGGCTTGCTCAGTTTGTACTGTCACTCGTTGACTTCTTGCTTCTATGTTTGTTTCTATTATGACTACCACCTGATCATCCATACCCTCTTGTCTTCTGGAACAGAAAACTTCTTCTCTCTTCATTTGAATACTCAACTGAGTCAAATGTTCTACACCAATACCTGCATTCACAAAACACTTGTTAAAATAAAATTCATAAGGCCTCAGTGCCCTACTTCCCATTGCCAGTATTTCAGTATACTGATCCCAATCATTATTGAGATTATCACTCAGTCTATCCTCAACATCATCTTCTCCGAGAATGCCTCTGTATTTTGTTTCATAAAAATGAACCTCTTTATTTTCATTCATCTCTGTCTTTATATTCTGAATACTTATCTTCTGTACTACTAGTCTCTTCTCTAGAACACTTAACTCATGCCATAAACCTGTCATCTCCTTTGAGAAACTTTCTGTGCAATCTTCAATACTTTCACAAGCCAAGCTTCCTATTGTTACCATCTCATCGTCTGTTATCAGATCATAATTCTGATTCTCAACTCCTGCAATAAACTCAGTTATCTGTCCATCACTTAATAAAAACAATTTGTCATTATCAGCATTTATAACAAATTGATCATCATCGTGTATCATCCCTACATTCATACAGAACTTGTTAGTTTTAAAACTACAAGTTTCAACAGTTTCAACTGTTGGTTCATATACCAGCTCCTCAAGCTGATCCTTTTCTTCATTCACAAGAACTTCCTGTGCTGTAACAGCAAAAGAATTGTTGCTTTCTTCTTCAAAGTACTTATCTCCTGAAAGATTCTTTTCCATGTTTGTGACAACTTCACAAGATTGTGCATCCTTCTCAACACCTGTAATCACATCACAATTGTCAGTTATACAAACACAAGAGTTCACATTATCCAACTGATCTGGATTTACCCAATAACTCAAGAAATCATCAATGATCTTCTCCTCTGCTTCACCAATGGAAACCTCCTCTTCCAACTCAGCTGCTCTGAGTTCTTCCCATCTCAACTGTACATCCATTATCTGCTCCAAGTATTCCTTTCTTCCAAGTAACAAAGTTTTTGGATCAGTCTTCTGTCCCGGTACATCTTCTTCTTGCAAAGGCAACAATGTATGATTGACACCTTCCTTTCCAAACTTGTAGGTGTTTCTCTTCACATCATGTATGGCTCCTCTGTCATATTGCCAAGGTCTTCCAAGCAATATCTGACACACATCCATAGGCATCACATCACAAACAATTTTATCTTTATATCTGCCCACTTGAAATTCCACTTCACACTGTTCATTTACCAACAATTGATGTCCCTTTTTCAACCATGACACTTTATAAGGTGTTGGATGCTTCATTGTCTTCAACTTCAATTTCTCCACTACTTCTGTAGAAACCAAATTATCAGTGTTGCCACTATCAATGATCATCTAGCAACATTTCCCTTGGACTTTGCACACTATCGTGAATAAAGTCTTCCCTTGTGGCGGTTCAGCCATCTCCTTTGCTGGCTTAAGCAGAACTTTATTAACTACCACAGATTCTCCTCTTTCTGGTGTATATTCTTCTATTGGTACTGCTGCCACTGGTGCCTCTTCCTCAGCTGGAGCAACAATTTCATTCGTCTGCTTTGTTTTTGCATTCTCTAGGCACTCAAAAGCTCTATGTCTCAGCTTATTACATCTGTAACATCTTATTTCTCTGCCTCCTCTTCCTCTAGAAAAACTCCCTTTGCCTCTTGCATCACCTCCTATGGGTGCATCCTGGGTTGAGCTACTACTAGCTCCTTCTTTAGGTGCTGTAGATCTTCCACTACCACCTTGACTTCCTTTTCCTCTGAAAGTCCCTCTCTCTCTGGCAGACTGCTTCCTCATGAATTTTTCTTCAGCTTTCAGTGCTATCTGATAATCTTCCTCTACTCTTTTAGGAGACATCAGACTTATCTCATCCTGAATGTCCATCCTGAGGCCATTCATATATCTAGCCACCTTCTCATCCGTGTCTTGGGCTTCTCCAGCTCTTATCCTCACCTTATAGAACTCTTATGTATATTCTTTCACTGTTAAATCTCTCTGTCTAAGATTTTGCATTTGTCTAAACAATGTTTGCCGATAATTACTGGGAAAAAACTTACCTTTTAACTTTGCTACCATTCTGCTCCAATTCTTGATTGGCTGCTTAACAAGTCTCCTCCTTTTCACCTACACACCATCCCACCAGAGCGTTGCATGGCCTATTAATTTGGTGACAACAAACTTTACTTTCTTCTCATCTTCCATTTCTTCATAATCAAAGAATTTCTCCATGCTATTAATCCAGTCGATCAATTCTTCTGGATTCAGTCCTCCTTGGTATATTGGTACTAATTGGTTCCATGGCCTGGCTGTGGATTTCAACATTGACTGAAAGAACCTCATCTCAGGAGTAACCTGTACAACTTCCTCCTCTATAGCTTCAATTTCAGGTTCACTGACATCTCCATCATCTATGTTTCTGTCTGAAGTTAATGCATCCAATCTAGCTCGCAGCTCTTCTATGGTTTCCATTATTTGAGCATTCGCAACAGGCCATCCTCTTCCACCATAACCTCGTCATCTTCCAACTCTGAAAGCCATCCTTCTCCTGCTCCTACTCCTAAGATTCAATTCAATGTCAGTTGATGGCTCTGATACCACAAATGATGGCGTGGGTGTAGGCGTTAGCGATAATCTCCCTAATCTAACAACAATCTCCAATAAAGATCAGGGTGGACATATATATTTCCCTACACTTTGTTGCGATTATGTAAAATTTCTTATTCACATAAAAAAATCTTATTTAAGCCTCAACAAACTTGATATATGAAATCACTATGACACGTAAAATCCAGAGAACATCAAACTATGAATTGAAGGCAGTGCAATTCACCCTTATTTCTCCATCGCTGCCCGTCTTAACTCCTATTCAACCCATATTCGTTATGGCAGTCACAAAAGCAGTTTGAAAAGAATCCGCACTCGCTACAAACTATTCACAGTACTTGAAGAACGCGAATTAGTGAACATGATTTCATCAGAATTGAACAGACCTTCAAAAGATTGTAGAAGATGGTAGTAAATATTATCAAACTGTGTGTCATTTGTGGATCCATGCTTACGAAGATGCTATAATTTGCGTTCCCCAGACATTCCAGCGTATTGAAGTCTTCCTGTTCAGATGAAGACCTTGCTGGAAACAAGCCGTTAACAAGCTTATGGATTTGACCCTTATAAAAATCTGCTCCAGTAATATGAAATCTCACTATTCCAACGCACGTTAATTCTGCGTAGCATCGAGCGCAGACGCTATTAATTGTATGGTTCAATTCATTCACACCGTCGCCAGTTCTATTCTCAGCCACACATCTCCTATATGACTAGTTTTAACACAAATAAACCGGAATAATGTGCCAATAATTGCTTCAACTTACAAGTACCGTGGCTTTTAATTCACATACACCGTCGCCATGCTTATACACAGTTAACTATACTACATGCAAATTAATTATAGCGACTTCCAATCCATATTAAAGCTCGTGGCACATAATTGAAAGTGTAAAATATTATTAACGTGAGAAACATTAAAATGCCTCCACGCTATCAATTCACAAGATAATACACTATACAAACATTTTATCAGAAAACCATTGCTAGAAACGCTGGAGAATTCTCGTAATGATACTTCTAGCACCGCCTCCTCCAGCAAGCTTGGCGGCCAATTTATTTTTATTCATTAATAAGGGATAGGTCTTCTCAGACCTTATCTATTATAAAAGTAGGTTTTTTACATAGAAATTTAAGGCTTTTTACAGCCTATCTATATGTGAAAAGATAGCATGTTTTATTCTCTACCCTATTCCTATTTTTAAACTAAAAAAACATAGAAACTGCAGGCTAAAGGACCCCACTCCCTTGCCTGTAGATTTTATTTTTTGATTTTTTGGAATAATCTAGAAGATTTTTGCCTCTGAGTCACATGCTCCTGCATCATGATGTCAATTGATTAGGTAGATAAGCAACACGTGGGCCTATAAACATCGCCAATTTCAAACACCTAATTTGTGTGGCATGCTTACCCTTTGTTGAACATTATTCTTTATCCTTCATTACAAGCAATTGTGTTACCATGTGAGTCAATCCAACAATGCTCCACCCCAATTGAGTAAATTTGGCTTCTAGATCTCCATCTCCATGTTCTTGGATGAGAAATCCCTAATGGTTTTTGGTGTTCTACTACTCTCTAGACCTTGGGATGATACATGAGTGGTACGCTTAAAACCCATTTGCTAATCTACACACATATTGAATTGAAAAATTAATTTAGTTGCAAAAATCTACTTTATTTTCCTTATACATTAAATATGTTTATAACCAAAATTATAAAATTTAATTTAATTAAAAAAAAAGAATTAGTGGAAAGAATCAAGAAAATAATAATAATAATAAGAGATTGTATCTAAAACTAATATTAGTAAAAAATAAAAATAATGTCTCTATTTGGGATTTAAGTTAATGTGAAACATATATTCATACTAAAATGTTATTCACAGAAAATTATTGATGATAAGATGACCTTCTCTAGAAATATAGAGTTCTAGAGATTAAAAGCATAACTCTTTTTTTTATTGTTTTGATAATGTATTTTTTATTTAGTTTTTTTTCTTCTTCACTTTATCGAAATGACCTATGTTGAATCCTATACACTATGTCTTGCTTGGTTTAACTTCAATTCTCCCTCATCTCTCTCTGGTCTTTTAAGCATATTTTAGGATGGTTGGGCTTTCAAATTTTATTTTCTTCATAAGCACCGAGAAATATAATTATGCTGTGTAATTTTGGAAACAATATTGATTATTTTTTGTCTTTCTATTAGCACACATTTTATTAAAAAACATTGCAACATCGAGTTTTGGTTGAAATACAAGGATCATTTTGCATTCTAGAAAAGTATATACATAAATCTAAGAATTGTTTTCCAGACACATACAAATTCTTAGTATTTTCGAATATTTTCACATATTATTAATAAATTTGATTTTATGAAATTTATTCTCTTAAATATTAAAAATTTGTTAAATTAATGTAATTATTTGGAACTTTTCCCTAACTTATTAATATAATTGATATTATGAAATTGATTTTTAATTTTAAAATTTTTATTATAATACAATTATAAAAAATATAATTAAAAATAATTTCTTTTTACTAATAATGATAATACTAATTCCATATGAAAAAATCAATATGATGCAGACATAAAATTTCATTTCTTTTAAATACTTAATAAATTTAGATTTGTTAAAAGTATAATCACATAAATATTAAATAAATTTTAGATTTGTTAAAAGTATAATCACATAAATATTAAAATTAAAATTTAGATTTGTTAAAAGTATAATCACATAAATATTAAAAACTTTAAAATATAATTTTGTTATCTATTAATATATTTCAAACAAATTATATAATTAAAATGGATTTTAAAATATTATTTATATTAACATTTCACTATTGCCAAGTTTTCTTACCATATCAATGAATGGTTCCTACTTTTCGAGTCGATGAAAATTTTCCTTCCTCCAAAAAGCTATGGTTAGGTTTCAACTTAGTCACGAATGTATGTCTCTTATATTAAAAATTGACTATGCTACTTATTCCCAGGCTGAGCACTTGAGATTTCCGTTTTTTTTAATGTTCCAGTCGACTGAAATATGCAGCTAAGAAAGGAGGAAGATCACCAGTTATTCAAGCGACTAGGCTTGTTTGGTCTGCTAGGTAAAACCCTCCTTTTTTTTCTCAATTTGTTTCTCTTTTTACCTCTTGTTATTTTCGATAGGGTTTCCAGTACCAATACATTGGTAATGGTTTTTCATAGTGTTTTTTTGGGAAACTTCTCGAGCAGATATAGAAAATTTCAGTTCCTTTCCGCGCGAAGTTGGGTTCAATACCTTTCATCTCATAGGTATAATTATACCCTTATCCAAAATAGTCTTTTGTTTTTTCGAAGCGCAAATTTTCAAGTTATTCTCTTATTTTTTCATTATGAGTTTACTCCTCCAGGAATTCTGTGCTGGTTGAGCTAAGAGATTAGATTTCATCTTGTATGTAGAGTTACCCTATGAAGCTTGGTACGCAAAGCTACTACTACACTTTCATACTTCCTCTGTTGTTAAACCCCACTTTCCTGGTGTTAGGGTTTTTACATATCTCTTTCTATTCTCTATATTTCAAGTTAAATTCTAGGGAGGGTTAATCCAGGACTATCAACTCAGCTAATTCCTACATATATGTTTTCGAGTTAGAATTTCAGGGGATGTAAACCTTATGCGAAGGTGGATGCATCTATATGTAGATTTTATGCATTTGGGGTTAGGGTTACGACCCTTCCATCCATACAAGACACAACTATTAACAAGTTGACTTATATAAAAAATGACAGATACTTGATTTAAAGTTTTTTTAGCTGGGAGTTTATATATGTTAATTCAACATGAGATTTATGAGAACTCTCTTTTTTATGAGAATTATTTCATAGATTGGAAAATTTTGAATATATATTTTCTTTTATCTTAAACAAAATTGATGCTGTATTATTCCACTTCTAAATGACTAGATTTTATTCATATAGTGACGAAGTGTCACTATGTTTTGTTCGTTTACATATAATTTTTTTTATACTACTTTTACTTTTCCTCGTAAGTTTAACGGAGGTTTTGCACAAGGTCTTGCATTATAAAGTTTGTTGTCTAAGTTACAGGATTCTTAGCAAGACCCTCCTATGGAGTTTTTTTTTTGGGTACATTTTGTGCTTTCTTTACATTTTCTATAGAAGAATTCTTCTTAGCAGCCCCAATACCTTTATTCTATTGTTGGGACTGCGTTGGATAGTTGGGTTTCGTTAACCAAAGTCTGATGCTAACCCATCATAGACATCTTAGGGTCCCATAATTTATAGGATCAACTAATGATTATCTGTCGATTTTTATATGATATATTTTAAATAATGCATTTGCAAATTATTTCCAAGAAAAAAAATAGAAAAATAAAAAATAAAAAATAAAAGAAAAGAAAGGGAATACAAAAGGAAAATATATATGTGAAAAATCAAAGAAATAAAAAAATATAAAAAAGTGAAAATACCACCAATCAGCGAGAAAATTCAAATGCCACTTTATTAAAAAAAAAATATGCATGAGAAATACATTTAGAAAATTAAAATAATGTGCTGCTAGTATAAATGCCACATTAAAGTTAAATAAATAAGTAGAATTAATTGTTTAATCACACCATTTAAGCGTGATTAGACTTGGTTAATAAAGTAAGTTTTAATATTTGACCACACAGTGTAATTGTAGTCAAAATTAGTGTTTACTAAAGTTATTTTAATAGTGTAATCACAGTGTATAATCGCGATTTTAAATAGTGTAAAATTGTTTTTGGTGACACGACAGTATTGCTATTTTGTAATAAAGTTTGCACAAAAATGAAGAGCCGTGATCTCACCCATCTAGATCAACAACAGGTGATGACTTCAGACACCGTCCCCCCCATCCCCTCGGATAGTTAACCAAGGTGGGTTCAAAAAGCCGTTTTCCTGCCTACCACTTTTGCAATGTGTTTCCCCCATGCCCATTTTGAACAATCCCACCCCCTCCGTCCTGGCCCCGCAAAACTTCTTACCATCCACCCCCTCTGAAAACAACTTTCTCTCTTCCCTCCCACTTTATGACTGTAGACTCATCCCTTCCCACTCCACTCCTCTTCTGCTAAATGGTACCTCCCGTCCCGACCCCACTATAATATAATTCTACCAAATGGCGCTCTCCATCCATTCCTCTCTCATTGCAGTCACATCCCTTCCCGCTCCACGTCAACTCAACCTCGCCATATGACATCATCATATGCTCGTCATGTAACCATTCCAACCATTCCCTTTCCCAGAATAACGAACCTGCTACATTAAACGGTCTAATCACAATTGTAATAAAGTTTGTTGATAATTAAGGCAAAGATAGCTCTATTGGCCTTTTTCATGTGATATTCCAAGACATCGAGAGACTAGAACTATTATATACCTAAGGGAAGATAATATGGGGTACAAAGGGAGGTACCTAAGGTAATAATGTAATACTAGGATGGGCCAGAGTAATAAATAAGGTGGTTAACCCATATCATGTAAGGGACCACAAGTAGTTAGTAATAATGTAATGGGCCCATGGTATTAGTTCGATGGTATGAGGGAACCATGGTAATGATCCATGGTATTGTATGTATGAGGCCTATATAGAGGCTAGAGACTCTACATGGAGGGATGTCAAGGAATATTGAAGGAATATAGTCAAGGATTATTGTGTGAACAGGTGTATGGCTTGTGGAGTGTTCTCCTTCCTCAAGGAGTGAATGTATGGTGTTGCCCTACCTTAAGGGTTTTTATATCAATAAAGTGAAGCATTTCTATCTATTTTGATCTTGTTATTATTGGGTATATTTGTTATTTCTCATATATTCTGGGTTAGAGCTATAACAAGCGGTATTAGAGCTATAACAAGTGGTATCAGAGCACTTTCTTGAGCAAAAAAATGGATTTTTTTTTTTGCAGGATTTCGGGGGTGGCGAGTTTGCAGATCAGATATATATGTTTTGGTACAATATATGCAAAATCTAATTAAATATCTGGATTCTATGTGAAAAAATACTCGATTAAAAAAAAAAAATTGGTCGAATCAGAGTTCGGATGAAGGAGATATCGCTGATCTAAAAATCAGTGGTGTTGCAGACAAATTTTTGGGGCAACGAGTTTGCGAAGCAGATCTGGAGATCCTGGTGCAAGATCTACAAAATATGATTGTAGATCTGAATTCTTTGTGAAAATATAACCGATTTAAAAAAACAAATCAGTACAATCAGATTTCGGATGAAGGAGATATCGTTGATTTGAAATCAACTCTTTTTTTCAGAAATTTTGGTGACGACGGGAGAGTAGCAGCGCAGATATGAAATTCTAATGCCTGGATCAGGATTTCTATCATATGGGCAGATGCATAATGGTTGTTCCATTTCCAAAAATAGGTCATAATAAGGATTCTAAGCAATATTGACGGAATTGTGACCATTTCAAAATTTCGCCAATTTTTTTATGATGGCGAGCCCAGATCAGAATTTGAGGGACTTGTATAACTTTGATGGCTCTCATCTAGCCAAATGGCTAACACGAATGGAGAAATTTTTTAGATTGAATTACATCATGGATGAGGAGACTTAGCTGAGTGTGGAAAAAATGTACTTGGACAATGAAAGAAGGCAATGGTGGCAATGGCATCAACGTTACTATCGAAGGCCCTTGACTTGGGAAATATTCACAAAAGTTCTTATGGACCACTTTGACTGTAAAAATAATCTTGTGAATAAGCTCACACAGACAGACACACAACCTAGCAAATATTTTATTTTTACAAGAAAGAAGGAAACCAAGGAACCTAAAAGGTTATTTTCTGCTGGTATCTCCTTATTGTAGCTTCATGGATTGATTCCGAAAGAGAAGATCATTGTTTCTATAAATCCTAGTTGCAAGCATAATTTTATCAATGTTAATTTGGCAAAAAAATTGCAAGTTCTTGCAAAACACATTGAAAACACACAGGTGGATGATGAGGATGTTCAAGTGTATAAGGATTTGAATATTTCTATGGATAAGTATGTGTTGCATGGTGAATTTTATACTTCAGAGATGGATAATATAAATGTTGTTTTGGGATACCCATGGATGGAATCAGTGGGCACTATAAATATTAACTTGTAGAAGAAATTCCTAAAGCTCTAGTATAAAAAGAAGAAAATTACATTACAGGATATTTCCATCAATAAACAGGTAGAGTCCATGAAAGTTGATGCAAAAGATGTTCCAGAGACTGACATATCAGACGATGAGCAGTTGATGGTCGACAATCAAACACAAACAAAGGCTAAAGCAGAAAAGGTTACAGGTGTTGACACATCTGATCAAGGTTCAGTGGTTGAAGTAATATTAGAATATAAGACACCACAACAGGCACCACAACATGCACCAGATAACATTCAGGCTCCAGTAAGGGGTGAATTAAAGAAAAAGACACCGTGGGTTAAAACTTCAATATATCATCACCCACATCACCCCGCAAGACAACCATCAAGATGGCAACCAATTAGCCACAAGGACAACAACCCCCACATGACAGATAGAGAGGAGAGAAGATCCACCTACTACACATCAACACAGAAGAGCTACTATGGTCAACTTCCATCTCAAGCGAGCGAGGCACCAGCGAGATCGAGGGTTCACCTTTCTCTTGGATGGCTAGATGCATGTGCATGGTAACAGTGGACTACTATTTTGAGTAGATCTTATTATTTGTGTTCTTCTCATGTTTCGGGGATGAAACATGCTAAGGGGGGTGGAATGTTATATACCTAGGGGGGATAATATGGGGTACAAAGGGAGGTATTCAAGGTAATAATGTAATAAGGGGATGGGCCATAGTAAAAAATAAGGTGGTTAACCCATATCATGTAAGGGACCCCATGTAGTTAGTAATAATGTAATGGGCCCATGGTATTAGTTAGATGGTATGAGGGAACCATGATAACGACCCATGGTATTATATGTATGAGGCCTATATAGAGACTAGAGACTTCATATGGAGAGATGTGAAGGAATGTCAAGGAATAATGTCAAGGAATATTGTATGAACAAGCATATGGCTTGTGGAGTGTTCTCCTTCCTTAAGGAGTGAATGTATGGTGTTGTCTTACCTAAAGGGTTTGATCAATAAAGTGAATCACTTCTATCTATTTCTATCATATTATTTCTGGGTTTATTTGCATTGCCTTATATTTTCATATCAGATCTATAATATTTTGGGTCAGATCTATAATAAGAACTATTACAACACCTAGTTTTCAGAATAGAACCATTCCAACAACCAGTCAACAATCAAACTGCCACTGCAATGAGTCACCTAGCAACTAGTTTTCATCCTGCCAATTCCTGGGTAATTTTAATTTCCAAATTCTTTCCTTTCCAACATGGCTCCTAAAGGAAAATCAAAGGCTATTGATGAAGACCTTCTTCTACCCCTGTAATTGATTTGGACCATCAACCACTGGTAGAGAAAGAATATAAAATCCCTGAAACTAGTTGTGAGTTTGACCTCTACGAAATTCACAACTAGTTAAAACAGAAATTCATAGATCTTAGTGATAAATTGGGTTTGTGGGACTCCTTCCTACCCTAATTCATTTTTCCTCAGACCCACCATTTCTATGAATTAATTTCATGGTGCCACTTCCGGTACATTCCAAGTCAGAGGGTGATTTTGGCCCAAAACAATGATATCATTCTCACTATTACCTCTGATTACATTTCCCAAAGGCTCCAAATTCAAAAATATTCCCCTCTGAAACCATTTTCAGTAGATTCCCTCATGGAATTCTATAAGAACCTCATTTTCCCACGCAAAGTAAAGATGTTTGAAACATTTCTCCCTTAGGATGCTCAATTGCCTAAGAAAAAACCCCCATATTCATCGTCCTTGTTCCCTGTGATGAAAAAACAAATTATCTCCATTGTTTTTGTTTACTGGGCTATCAATCCAATTATTTGGTTGATGAGGCCATGATATGTTTTTTGTCAGTGTTCTCAACAGGTGAGAATCCCTCAATAATCTTCAACTACAATGAGTTTCTAGTAGATGTTATCCATGAGTAGTTCCTAAAGTTTTCTATAGAGGGAACCTTTAAATATGCTTAAGTTATAGTCTATTTATTTTTATAATATCAAGAAGAGAGGTTTTTGTTTCCATTGCAGAAATTGGATGAGCAAGGAAATTCCCAATAAGTAATTCACTAGAATTCCTTAGTAAGGAAGCATTCCAATGAATTTTCCTTCATTATGTTGACCGATTCTTATATACAATCTCTTGCCTATTGAATAGTAGTGTTGAGCCGACGATAAGACTTGAGATAAAAATATTTCTTCATCTCACTCAGAAAACCAAAATAGGTGATTTGTACCTGTACCAAAATTACACAGAAATAAGAGTGTATGGGTGTGAATTACCAACATACACGTTGTCTGAGTTTGTCCTAATGATAATTCTCATTAGAGTATATTAGATAGATGATTAACGTGGATGAATTGCACTTTGTGGTAGCTAAGAAGAGATCTCAATTCAAGATGAAAACACATGTTCAGACTTTTATTGGCAATGCCAGGAAAATAACCAAAGAAGTAGATGTTATCCTTAAGAAGATCAATTTTAAACTTAGCTTTACCTGGTCATATGACCCCTTGGGAATAATTTCAAGGCTGAGAGTAGAATAGAAGACTCCTCCGTACACTCATACTCCGAGGCTAGAAATAGAAAATTATATGAATTAGGATCAATGGCAAGAGAATACTTTACAGGAGCCAGAAGAACATGTACACTCAACAACAACACTGCAGAATCCAACACCATAGGAGAAGTAGGAGAAGAGGCCAAGAGAAGATCTTTCCCCTTCAGTCACAAAAATCTAGGAAAATGAATTCAAAATTTACAAGAATATATAGAAAGTCAATCTAGCAAGAGAATTTTTGGACAAGGAAAATGTACAATCCACCATTGTTTTGAGAGGCCCCCATACTTCTACCAGGAAAGAAGATATTTTTTTAGGATCTCCATCCTCTTTGGCCTCCCAAGAGCCACTGGATACATCTTAGTCAAGGGAACTGGTTCATGACCAGATTGAACCAAATATATTCTCCAAGTATAGAGAAATCAAAACAAGAATGAGATGCTAAAAGCTACAACTTATTCACAGTTTTGGAAATAGAAAACATCTTCACAATATAGGCTTCTTTCTGCCTTTGATATAGGAGAAGGAAATATGCATATAACCTTCCTCCAGGATGAGGTTCCTTTCCCCAAAACTCTAGATGATTACAAAAAATCCATCTTTTCCTTCAATGTTGATCAAATTCATCCAATTGATCAGATAGACTTGCATAAGCAAACAGGGGAAATGTTGTATTCAATGTTGACAACTTCAACAATGGCAGCTTCTAGGCTACAATATTTGGTCAACAACATTCAATCCCAACTCAAATTAGAAAAGATATCTTCTCTAGCTAAAGACAGAAAAATCAAGTCTTTAGAAGATCAAGTAATTAAACTGGGATATGATCCCAGCAATGTGAAAGTTGTAGAAGAAATCATTAGAAGGAAGAATGTTGACATTGCAGCGCTCAAGAAGCAGCTTAAGCTTCCATCCACTGAAGACCCATAGGCAAAATAAGTTGGACAAGTTAGGGAAAGAGAAGAATACATGTTCAAAATTATTATTGAACAAAGTGGACAGATTGAAGAAATGGAGATTGAGGTAGAGAAATTACTAAGGGAGGGAGAACAGTTAATACAGTTTACATCCATTCCACTCACAGTGGTTCCTAGTTCATCTACATCAGCAGCAGGGGCATCCACTTCAGCATTCATCACAGTTGAGCCCCAATCTACATATTCGTTAGGAGAACTTGTACAACAATGGAGGAGCTATCTATCAAAGGATATGAAATTGATAATTTGAAAGCTCAAATAAACAATCTCCAAGAACATAAATTAAAGATTGCCAATGTGTACATAGTAGAGCTTCAATAGACTCATAGGTTAACCTAGCGAATTGAATAGTTGGAAAATAAGTTTTCCATGGCACAAACACTTGCATAGGTATGGAAAACATTTGGATAGAAAAAAATGAGGAAATTAATGAAATATGGCCCTCTATTGAGATTGTTTTTGAGCATGAGGAATTAGTACAAAGATCTAAAGAATTCATTAAAGAGATGAAAGAACATTTAGGACAAAAGGTAGGTGAAGGCGCTTCTTTAATCAGGATTTTGAATTCGAGGACCAAAGAAGAATTGGAGGAGTTTGATATTGTAGATAGGACAAAGACAATTTTAGAGGTTAGGAGGGTCCTTACAAAAGGAACCCGATGCTACAGTTGGAGAACAAGTGCCACAATTTAGAGTCCAACATTCAGAAGTTCCACGAGAAATTCAATGTACTAAATCAGAATGGGATACCAGGTTTGATTTGAATTGGAGATAAGTTGATCAAGATAGAAGATTATCACCATAATTTATATACCATAGCCAGGGATAAGTCAATGTTTCCCACCATCAAACGAAACATCACAAGAAAAACCTTCATGGAAGCTTTGGATTTTGAGTTTCTTATCAAACATGAGATAAATCATTTATTCATTGTCAAACCTACTTTTGAAGAGTACTGTTATACAACAAAATGAGCTCCTCATCAACTCAGAGGTGAAAGATATGATGACTGAAGCAAAGACCACAATTACAAGCCTTGATTCCACACTAACGTTGGTTGCACACTAAAAACCTGCTTTATAAAGATTTTTACCAAGCTTAAGGGTGCATTAGTGACCCTATTAACCCAAGCTGTTAGACCAGGGGTAGCATTAGTGAAACTAAGGGAAGTTTAGTGGGTCAAACCAACGAATTGACTCATAAATATTTATATATTTATCCCTAAATTTTCTCAAGAAAAGCAAGGAAAAATCCAAAAATCAAACTATATGGTGAAATTCCAATCTGAAAAACGAGGCAAATGGGAAAGAGCTGAAAAGTAGGGCAATTTCATTACTTTTGCCCTAGTGAACTCTATGAGGAGCTTGGAAACCCTAACTTGATTGCTACATAAGCAGTGAGAGGGTCATTGTGAAAGGGGTCAGAGTATTTGAAAGGATAGCCTATTAAGCTATTGTGAACTCTCACATACTTGAAGAAGTGAGCTATAAGAGAGAGAGAGAGAGAGAGAGAGAGAAGCGGAAGGGGAAAAGGAAGGCTGATACAACAAATGGTTGTAATCCCTCTTCTATTATTAATACATAATTACAATTGTGTTCCCTACTCCATGGTGTCAGTAACATTGTTCATTAAGTTGTTCATTCGATACATGTTTAGATGAGTAGTTTAGTTGTATGCAAATATATGTTCATTGTGAATTCATATATTGGTTTTCAAGGTTATATGCGATGATTGTGTTTGCCTTTCCTTTGTACAAGAATTGATTTGGAGCCAGTTTTGAAGGAGTTCTTGTTGGCTGTGTTGAGATCTCCAAACAAATCTAGAAGGAGACTTGAGGTAATCCTCCTTCCATACTTTATTAATTAATGTTGGAGATGAACATTTGTATTACTTGGAAGCATCTACAGATAATCTTACAGTTTGTCAAAGGTCCCAGGAAGGCCTTTGAGGGTAGTTTTCATTCTCCATACACCATGCATTTTACCCCATAGCAAAATTGGTGACTCCACTGGGGACTATACATCTAGTTCTCGATTTACCCAGACTCTTCTCGGTTCTCTCTTCCTTCTAAGAGCTCCATATTCCTCAACAATCCTTTTTCTAATCCACCAAATACCTTGCTGCATCCTAATAGTATATATTCATCTCAGAAACTGATCTTGGAAACCATCCTTTTGATAAATTTCCCACACTAACGCAAGTTAGCAGGCTACACAGAGCTTTATAAAGCATTGTGCCTATGTCCAGGGAGCGTTAGTGGGCCTACTAACTCTTTGTAGCCACTGCTACAGAATGTTAGTCTCCCATTACCTTGATTTTTAGTAGTGTCTGTGGACCAAAAGGGATGGAAAATCTTCTCATGGGTTGAAATAAGATTTGTAACTGTATTATGTCAGAAAAGTTGGTGTCCTAGAAATTTATTTTTAGGGAAAAAGTTTTTGTTTTTCTCTGTTAAAAAACATTTTTTTATGAAATAAAGACTCACAATTTGTATTCATCCTTCTATTTAACTAGTTGTAAGTTGCTTCATTTTGGTTTTTAGTAGTTGTTAGGAAATATTGGAAAAGAATATTTTGGTTATGCATGTGTTGAAAGACTATAGATGCATAAATGAAACTATGAATATGTGAAGAATGATGAGTCTTGAAAATGTCATTCATTTCCATTACACTTTCACTATTATGTCCATTATATCACCTCTATTTCACTACTATGTCACCACATTCATCCCACTTTCATTATCATTGGGCCACATTTATGTTTTTCCAATTTTTATTAATTCTAAGCCTTTTAAGTGAATTTGTGGTTAAAAATTAGGAAATAATGTGCATATGCTTATACCTAACAAATGGGTTGAGATTGTTGACATGTGTAGGTTGAAAGGAGACACTTATGTGGCACTCTAAGGCCAAATTCAAATTTGAGTGGAAAGAATCATGGGATCATGAGGATATGTATCACATCTCCTAATTGTATTGTAACTCTAAGAAGACATGTGTCTTATCAGTTCCTATTTTGATTAGGACTCTAGAGGTAGAGGGAGAGATTCATGGACTCTCATTAATGAGATGGCTTTTCATCTTTTTGTATAAATAGGAGATCTCGCTCCTTCATTTGTTAGCTTATTAGTCTTAGCTAGCTTGGCTTGGCTTTTAGTTATTTAGATTGGAATTTGTAGTTCTTCCTTGATGGCTTTTGAAAGCTTTGGAGAGCTCTGTTGTACTTTGTAATTTTGAAGAATTTGAATAAAGCTTTCATGTTCTCAACATGGAAGGAGATGTGAAGTAGATGTCATGGAACATATTAGAACGTAAGGTAGAGTAGATTTCATTTTGTAAATTTTGTTTTGATTTCATTATGTCATTTGATTGCTTTCAAGTTTGATAGATTATATTTTCCATTCAAGCAATTTTAATTCATGCAAGTGTGTTCAATCGGTTGATTGTAGATTAGTAATGCACATAGCTTTTTAATGACTAATGAAATGATGTAATTATCTTGTCCTTCTGCTGATTTATTTTCTTAGTTCTAATTCCAGCACTATTTATTTCTTTCAGTTTTGTTTTGTTCATTTACTTTTCTGCAAGATAGATATTAGAATACTCCTGTCATTTTCAGTTACCTCCTATAGCTAGAGCGAGTCGAATGGTGAGGGATTGATGTATGAATGCGTAGTTTGATATTAGTTTATTTTTCTGCAAGTTAGTGATTAGATTACTCATGTCATTTTCAGTTACCTCCTATAGCCAGAGCGAGTCGAATTGTGAGGGATTGAAGTCTGAATGCATAGTTTGATATTAGTTTATTTTTCTGCAAGTTAGTGATTAGATTAGTTATGTCATTTTCAGTTACCTCCTAGAGCCAGAGTGAGTCGAATGGTGAGGGATTGAAGTATGAATGCGTAGTTTGATCTTAGTTTCATTTTATGCAATTTATATATCAGATTACTCAATTTGTTTATGATTACCTCCTACAGCCAGAGCGAGTCGAATGGTGAGGGGTCAGAATATGAGTTGATGTAATATGATTTAGTTTACTTTGCTTACAGTTTTTGAATTGCTTTAAGTTCAGTTTTCTTTTTATAAGCAGTAAGGATACTTGGTTTCATAGTCACTAGCTCACTGTTTTGTTTAATTAGATTTAGGTTCATTTTTATTTTTCTCTTAGTACTTGATTTCATCATTGCAAGTTTGGAACACCTTTTTGAAAACTTGATCAGTATTTGATCTTTTGTTTGATTGAGTAGCTGCATATTTACTTTTGTTTAAGTACTAATTTCATCAATAACATGTTTTTAAGATCTTTTGAAGTGCTAAGTTTGAAGTTACCATTAGGGACATAGACTTTGTCTTGAAATCTACATCCATACTTGACCTTTAAAAGTATTCTTAAGACCTTAGAATAGGATTTCCATTTGCATTAGATACTTTAGGAAATCAACAAAAACAAAACCCCAAAACAAAATAAAATCTATAAAACAACGAAGTAAGAAAAACGTTGACTAAGCACATGTGGTGCACCACACTTCATCAGTTTACGATACCCGGATTGATAATTTATGTAGAGAAATTTAAGACGTTAAATTGACTAGACATTTTGGCGTCATTGCCAAGAAAGTGTAATTAGGAGACCTTATTTCTTACATCTAAAAAATTAATAATTCTTGAGTATGCTCTCCTCCTGCACTTTGTGTGATCTAGAGGATCAAAAAAATGATTGTTAAGTAAAAAAAAAATTAATAATTCTTTAGTATGCTCTCCTCCTACACTTTGTGTGATCTGGAGGATCAGAAAAAGGATTGTTATGCCTAAAAAAAAAAAAAGAAAAAAGAAAAAAAGAGGAGACAAAATAAACTTCATCACTTCAATTGATTCAAAAAAAAAAAAGAGGGAAAAAAAAATGAAACCCAACTACTTTGATAGGTTCAAATTGTCCAAAATTGACTGGTTATGGTTTGTAGTGGTCCTCAAAATACTGTGTCATGTTTTAATAAGGTTTTGCAACTTAGCTGTGGAAAGTGCCCTGATTCAACAACTAGTTGAGAATTTCGTTGCTGTTTCAAGGTTTAACAGGTTACAAGCATCCAATAAAAAAATCGACCACATGGGCATCTCTAGAATTGTCCCAACATGGATCCTATCCTACTCACCTAGCTCAGATCGAGAAAAAACTAGCTTATATGGCTATCGCCATTCCTAGTTTTCGTTGTGGCCTCAATAGAAAATCTGCATTCCTACTCAAGCTTTGGCCTTAAAACGAACCTGCAAAAGAATTAGCTTCATCTAGTTGTTTTTCTGACTCTTGTAATCAGTAGCAGTAGGCAAATGTTAGTAAAAACCTTCAACACTCATCCATATTCCATCCATTGCTGAAGTATCATTAGCATTGTTACTGTTTCTATTTGTCATCTCAATTATTTCTCCTCTCCGATTGAAAGAATTCGACCGAGGTTAGGAGTTTGATTTTCCTTGCACTGAATCAGAAAATCAAAAGTAGGTTTCCCATAATATCTGAAGCTCCAAAACTCGTGAATTTATTTTATCCCTCTGTCCAGCCAAAACATTCCAAGTAAGACTATACCTATATGGAGATACCTGCCAACATTTATGAGTAAATCAGTAACTTTCCAATGCGATGCAAGGATCATAATATAGGATTATATTGTGTTATGCTATTGAAGAGAACATACCATATGCAATATCAATTGAGCGGAGGTTCATTACAACGTAGTTATACAAAGAGCAGGGAGCACGGGCAGAAAGCAAAAAATATATGACCGAGAGGAAAATACTTGTTCAGGATGTCCTTGAAAATTATAGCACCATTCATTTCCTATTTCCTATGTTCCAAATTGCAAACCAAACCAAAAAGGCGAATGCAACAATTCATAAAAATACAAAACAGTTAATCCACAAATGCGTAAAACACAGAAAAATGTCAAATTTCAAACGTGCAACTTGGCCAAACAAAGACGAATTTGAAGAAACGAAAAAATGGGGTTTTTGCCAGCTGAGTCAATTAGATAACCTAGAAACCGTTTTAGGAGATTCATGGTGGTCCAGGAGAAATCTTCGGTTCTTTGGAGCCCATTTTTGCAGGCTGCGGGGAAAAAACGAGATTTGAATCAATTAAGTGATAGTTGATTTAATTGCTTTCAATTTGGAATAATGGTGTGCTAATGATTAACCATTTATTGATTTTTTCCACCACGTCTTCTTCTGTTATGCCACTCGTTTGCAATTCATTAACGCCTATTAACAATAGTTCCAATTTAACTCGTAGATCACTGCACTTCTACACTCCACTTGTATTCATGAGATGTGACCTATTTAAATACGGCTCCTCTCCACCGTACTTTGTGCAGCCATTTCATCAATGTGTAACGTCTCTTACGTAGCTATTCAGTCCGCTTAACTACCCTACCATTGTGTTAAAGCTGCACCTCGTTCGCATACGTCTCCATTTCATTTTGTGAACTCATCTCAGCTGCTCATCCTCTATTTCTGCTTACAGTTCCTGAACACTCCCATTACCCGTATCCATCTTCCATTTTTAGCCATTGTTCTTCCATAAACCTTGTAACATAGACGTCTTACCTCTGTTAAACCCTCACATGTAGTTGAATTCCAGATTGGATTTTAAACAGAAGAAAAGATGGGATGGTTACTGAGGGCAGAGCTGGAAGGGCCTAAGTTCTTAGAAGGATACCCTCAGACAAAAGAATTGTTGAAGAAAGCTAAATGGCTCTGCTTCATTCAGAAATTTAAGGGCCACAATAAGGAAGTAACGAAAGCCTTTGCAAGGTCTTTCAATGACCAGGTGGTGGAGATTGGAGACCTGAAGTTTACGGTCAATGAAGCTTTAATTGCAACTGCTACAAACTTGCCCCAGGAAGGTGAGCGTTGGTTTAAAAGCAAAAGTTTGGATGAGAAGGCATGGAGAATTATATTATGTAACCCAGGTATGGAAATTACTCTATTCACAAGAGGAATTCCTGTTCATGCATTAAAAGAAGAATGGGCCAGCTTACTGTTAATCATTCAAAAGTTTATCACTTTTGAAGGCCGATTTGGGATGATGTACATGTATCATACTAAGCTATTGATGAATTTCTTAGAGAAACAAACTCTTAATCTGCCCTGTTTCTTATTGTTGAGTTTGAAAAATATGAGCACCACAGTCCAAAAGAACATAGGGAACATAAAACCTCATTTATATCATCATGGACTCGTGAGGATTCTAGTTGAAGATCAATTGAAGAAAAACAAAGATACTTGGGAACGGTTTCTAGTGAGATACTACTTTCAAGAGCCATTTGAGGCACCTAAAAGCAGTACACCAAAGGCACCAAGAAGGAGTAGGAGAAAAGGAAAAAGTGTCATAATCCAAGACTCTCCTATTGGTAAAACTAAAAAAATTGGTCAAAAAGAGAAGGAGGAAAGAACTAAGGACAGAAAAAAAAGGTTGTAGAAACTCCACAGGAAAGTGCAGAAGAGATAAAAATCTATGCACAACACAAGTATCCAAAATATGCGTAAAACTGATGGTTGACTGTTTCAGCCACTTTGTGTAGCTAATTCAACTTTCCACCATTGTTTTGTTAAACTCTACGTTTCTGGTGTCATCAAGCAAAACAAGCCAGATGGGTAGCTGGGGGAATGTTAGTACATGGATGGCATCCTATTCATTTGATCCAATTTGATGAAAAATACCCTGGTCAAGGGGAAGTCAAGTTAAGTGTTATCACTAAGTCACTACACTGAGTCGCCACACTAAGTCGCTGCATGTCAAGAAAAAATAATAATAATAATAATAATAATAATTTTGAAACAATTGAATGAATAAGTTATTTGCTCACTTTTCTGAAGGTATTGATTAATTTTGGACTGATGATGAAATATGAATGGCTAACTTTGTATTCAAGATTCTTAGCTATGGAAATCGTGCACATTTCGCGGCTAAAGTCCAATTCCGTAGCCAGAAAAATCTCATTGTTCAAATCAGCCTATCTTTCTCATACAAAACCAGATTTTGATGATTTAAGTACCGTTGGAAAAATATCAAAAAGATCTACACAACGAGAAATCCATCATTAGAGTTTCAAATGGAAAATAATGAAATAAATTGATGAAAAGAAACAACATTCAACTTGGGCACCAATTCCAAATCTGGTATAAATTTTTTTGATTTTTCTTATAAAAACTTGTTTCATTAATACGAATTCTTAGTTTTGTGTGTAAATATCATAACTAGAGAGATTGATCACCTCTCTCCTTTGATAACATTACATTCCATTGCAGAAGAAGTATTAGTTTTTTTTGCAGGTTCCAGGAGGAAGGACAAATGACTACAAGAGAATGGTGTCTCTCTAAGAGACCAAATTGTTTTATAAAAGGATGATCAACAACAAAGAGGAAATATGTTGATGCAAAATCAAATCCAAACACTTGAAAAACTTTCAGATATTATTGTCTCCATCACATCCATCCATCACATCCATATTTCATAATAAACCATTCATCTCATTTTCTTCCATATTTTCCATTTACATTCACATACACTTTCCATCCCTTTTTGTCCATTCATAACTCACAAATAAAAGCAAGAGGCTCATTCACATGCTTATTGGCCATTGCCATTTCTACTCTCCATTGCCATCTTCCATTTTCATCTTTCATTTCCTGTCATTTTCATTATGCAAATAAGCCCTGCTTCGATGCAAATTATTGAGTCCATAGTCCTTTGAGTTTAAGTTCTTTGTAAAAACACCTTGAGACTTGCATGCCTTAATGGAAAGTCCTCACAAACAATGGGAATATATTAATGTCCCTTGTTCATCAGATCTTCTAGGTGACTCGACATCGACAAATTCATTCGTACCTAGCAAGATGTGTTTGGGCATCTTGACTCTCATTGTCATCAATAATGATAGTTCTCGTGTTGACTAGTGGCATCCATTAATGGCCACTAAGCCAAAAATTTCCTAATATGTTTGACATTAGAACATCTTTTTACATAGTAGGAATTATGCCATGAGTTTTGAAGACATTAAGACTATTATTTTCAGCATTTTGGAGTAGATTCAACAAGTTTTAGTAGAAGCAATAAAAAATCATCTTATCTCTTTATCCATGAATCCTCTTGTTCAACCACTTGAAGAAGAATATGATCAGAATTTTGAAGCCACCGCACATACAACTCATCCATTCCAAAGGGTAAGTGAAGGTACGTCATTTTCTAACTTTTGACCATAAAATTCCATAAAAAGCTAGAATGATAAATGTTGGAAAAAAATTCTCTTCCTCATTTCATAAAATTGCCAATACCATTAGTTGGGGGGGAATACATTCATATTCATATCTTGCCATGTCCATATCATATTCAGGAGCCCACATACGTCCAACATATATTAATTATTACATTGTTATTATGACCATTCAATGGCTTTTCAAAAAAAAAGTGCATAAAGGATAAATTGGATACAAACAAAATCATGGTTGTTACACAAGAACCAACCATCATGCAATCCAATAAAGATATACTTTGCAACAATAATAAAATATCATTATGCAAAGTTCAAAGATGAAAATAGAAGGCAACAAAAAAAAAATTGTTGTAACACAAGAACCAACCATGTTGCAATTCAAGTAAAACACTTTGCAGAAATATGAAGTTATCAAACGATATCATGCAAAGTTAAGCCAAAGCTCAAGGATCAAAAGAGTTAATGTAATATATAATGCATGAGGACATGCAGTAGCTTCAGTTGGGGGGTATTTTGAGTCTTGAAAGTGTCATTCATTTCCAATACACTTTCACTATTATGTCCATTATATCACCTCCATTTCACTACTATGTCACCACATTCATCCCAATTTCATTATCATTGGGCCACATTTATGTTTTTCCAATATTTATTAATTCTAAGCCTTTTAAGTGAATTTGTGGTTAAAAATTAGGAAATAATGTGCATATGCTTATACCTAACAAATGGATTGAGATTGTTGACATGTGTAGGTTGAAAGGAAGCTTCTAGAAGACCTTACGTGGCACTCTAAGGCCAAATTCGAATTTGAGTGGAAAGAATCATGGGATCATGAGGATATGTGTCACATCTCCTAATTGTATTGTAACTCTAAGAAGGCATGTGTCTTATCAGTTCCTATTTTGATTAGGACTCTAGAGGTAAAGAGAGAGATTCATGGACTCTCATTAATGAGATGGCTTCTCATCTTTTTGTATAAATAGGAGATCTCTCTCCTTCATTTGTTAGCTTAGCTTATTAGTCTCAGCTATCTTGGCTTGGCTTTTAGTTAGCTTGGAGTTTGTAGTTCTTCCTTGATGGCTTTTGAAAGCTTTGGAGAGCTTTGTTGTACTTTGTAATTTTGAAGAATTTGAATAAAGCTTTGATGTTCTCAACATGGA